>NW_021011494.1:3063705-3336869 GCF_003987935.1 Bombyx mandarina
TTACGACTATTCCTCTTGAGGGACAAAGAACGGTTAATGCAGAATGGTATGCTAGCATTTGTTTGCCACAGGTCGTTTCTGAACTCCGTAAAGAGAACTGCAACCGCCGCATCATCCTCCATCACGACAATGCGAGTTCTCACACCGCGCACAGAACAAAAGAGTTTTTAGAGCAAGAAAACATAGAATTATTAGACCATCCGCCGTACAGCCCCGACCTAAGCCGTAATGATTTCTATACTTTCCCTAAAATAAAGAATAAATTGCGTGGACAGAGATTTTCATCACCTGAAGAAGCTGTGGACGCCTACAAAATGGCCATTTTGGCGACCCCAACTTCCGAATGGAATGGTTGCTTCAATGATTGGTTCCATCGTATGGAAAAATGTGTCAAATTTCGCGGAGAATACTTCGAAAAGCAATAAATACATTTTTAAATAGTAATGTCACTTCGTACTTCAAATGTGTCACTTCGTTAATTCCCGAAATTTTCAGTGCCGCCCTCGTATTTGTTTGAAATGCTTCGAACAGTTATTGAAAATGCCACGATACTTTACTGAAACATTGTAGTAGTGGTCCAATGGCAGTTCCAAAACGAATTTGAATGACACTAATCTCGAAAACAACACGAAATCTGGTACGTTTGGGAGTACAAATTATAGCATTAACGAGGGTTTGTGGGCTAATTTTTTGATACTGTTTCATGCAATAGAATCGAATTTCAAGTTTAGACCATGCTTACTAAACTCTGCACAGATTAGCATGAACGTAGTAGGACTTATTGTAAATAGAACAGTTTTAGTTATTTTGAACGCAAGGAATGCCTGCGTTCCGATTTGAAAGATAAGATTTTAAAACATACAAATATTGTAATAGTCGAATTGTGAGGTAGGCTGCCTATCCTGGCTGAGCCTTTGCTCGCCCACCTGTCCTAGTGAAACTGGAAAGGTCCCCGGGTCACCAGTAATCTTTCAATCATATAAAAGTATGCCTATATAAATAAAAGCAAGTCAGAGCATCTCTGAGATTCAATTTTAAGGTTCGAAAAGTAGGGTATATCTAGTGATGATTATATCCGTTTTGATTACATGGTCGGTGAATATTAGTGCGTACCCAGACATAAATCTCTGCGCGCCCCACTGCCCTATATATGTATACAAAGATATATGATGTACAAAATAAGTATTTTGCTTCCGCGATTTTTTATTTATGGTATTAGGCAACTATGCATCGAAATAGCCGAATTGAAGTTGCCGTGACCTGAATGATAAGACGCCCTTTGTGGTCATATCGAGCGATATGAATATACCGGTTTTCAAAGTTAGCAGACAGGTACCAATTCATCATTATTCTCCTGCCCTTCTCCCAGTCACCTGGGAGCGGCGTAACATATTTTCTCCTTCCATACTCTTCTATCATATACCATTTCTTCGCTCACTCCACTCTTACCCATATTGTCTTTCACGCAATCCATCCATTTTGTTCTTAGGTCTACTTCTACCTCTATATTCTTCCACGTTCATAGTTAACACTCTCATCCAACCTTATTTTTATTTCGTCTCATCAAATATCCATACCATCCCAAACGCGCACTTCTCAGCTTCTCTGTCACAGGTGCCACTTTCAGACTTCCTCTAACATATTCATTGCGTATTCTATCCATTCTCGTTACTCCACACATCCATCGCAACATTTGCTGAGTCTGCCCGTCTTGCTACGGCTGGGGTGGCGCATGTCGTCGGCAAAATCAGGAGATTGGGCCTCGACGTGGCGCTCAGTAAATCCGAGGCCATGTGGTTCCACAGGCCCCGGAGAGTGCCACCTGTCGATGCCCATATCGTGGTTGGAGGCGTCCGTATCGGGGTCGGGGTGCAGTTGAAGTACCTCGGCCTCATTCTGGNAACAAAAAAAAAAAAAAAAAAAAAAAAAAAAAAAAAAAAAAAAAAAAAAAAAAAAAAAAAAAACATTTGCATCTCTGTTGCATGCAATCGCCTTTCATCAGCCTATGATACCAGATAGGTACCAATTGTAACGTAATAATAAAATTATCTAATACGTGTCTAATACGATTACGCAAAACTCAATGCCTATGAATGATTTTCACGACGAGGGAATAACATTGTGTAATATAAATCTGCATAAATTATAATTTGCATAATTCTTCGTGGCGTATTGTGAGCATACACGAGTATGTACCACCACCCTGCCTATTTCTGCCGTCGAACAGTAATGCGTTACGGTTTGATAGGTGAGGCATCCGTCATATTATACGACTGAAACTTTAATCTTATAAATCGAGGTGTATGGTGGTATTCAGATTACGATGACTCTGTGATCCGGCGATCTCATAGCATCATGTGAGCTAGAGCTCTTTCAGCCGCTTCTAAAGGAAAAAAAGCGTTTGTCCTTATAAATGTTGCTACCTGCGAGATTTGAACATTGAAATATCCACAGCGTTCGATACCAATACCTCGGGCTACGTATCCTTTCGACCACGACGAAAGATGTTGGTAGCACGAAAAAAAATAAGGAGTCCTCTAGCCTGTAGTAAGCTTTCTTTAAATAACATTATTCATTTTCTTTATAGTTCACGACCACTAAAATAACAAATGAAAGATACCTACTCAATCGAACCAGAATAAATATAGGAATAGAAATCTAGCGTTATTGATCTCGTCGAAATGGTTCGGGGCGAAATATTTATGTACCACTAGTTTCATTAAATTAAATCATTAACGAGGGCTTTTATTCTATAGATTTCAACACGTTTTTAGTTGAGTTTTAGTAGTCGTCTAAACAAAAATAATCGAATCGATTACGTAGCTAAATAGCTACAGCGTAATTCTTTAATGTAGTTAAAAGATGAATGAAATGAAACATGTTTATCCTGCATAAGTAGAGCGGGAAAGGATCATACATTTTATACAAAGTTAATGAAAAAATAGAATTTTGATAAGAAATTAAGTAAATTGTTGTCTATGACCCTCCCCTCATGATCCCCCTATGATTCACCCTCTTGCCAAGTCAAAGATTATGATTGCAAATATAGGTATTTATTATGACGTCAGATATGGATATGTCTACACAGAAAAGAAAAAAGTGAGTGAATTGGGTTTTTCTAAGTTCGAGATCAAAGAAGTGCTCCAACGATATCATCGAATTATTAAAAATTTAGTTGAACGTACTCTCAGAATTTGTGAAAATTTCGAAATTAATTCTGCACACTCTCCGCCAGAAATTATACAAGTAATGAAATTTTAATATAAACGTATTTTCTTGGAATCCTCGCAAGATCTCCGACATTTGTACCTGCTGAAACGTCTCGGCTTTGTCAAATCGTCGACAGTCAAAATATTATATGAACGTTGTTAATCAAGACGGAACAAACAACTTCGATTATTTTTACAAAAAAAAAAAAATTTGCTCTTAGTTCTTGTCCAGAGAAACATACTTTATCTTGTTCTTTTATAGATAGCCTTCAAATGAAAAAACTTACCGACGTTTTCCAAGTTTATCCTTTTAAGAATATCTGGTTGGTTGCATCCTTTTTGCATACCCACATCCTCAAGATACTGTTCGGAATGTTTAATTAAAATCACACTAAAAAGTAAATTCGTCGTGTCTTCAAGAAATTTAATTAAGAACTTGCAGAAAAATCATAAGTAACAAAATGTTCGTGACGTTTCTAACTTATGATTTTTAGGTATTACACTTATTTGTTTTAATGATTCATGATCTAAGGAATTTAAAGTTTAATTTTCATGAGACTAGAGATTGTTGATTTTGAAACTGAAAATAATGCACTGTTTGTTGCTCGCGATTATCAATAGTACAAATGAAGTGAAGTGAATAAGTTCATGCTTATTACTTGAGCTGTTGCTTTCATATAGTCAAAGATAATTTTGACAGAAAAAAGTGTTAAACCTTCGCTTCTCCACAGAACTGAGATATCCTCTTACAGATGAACCTAAAGAAGATGACATTGGTAAAGACTGGTAAAGGTAAAGATATATCAACAGTAATCGTTTATCCTCTTGTTTGACTAGCTTATATCTTCGGTGACCGAGACCGATAAGTCCGTTTCGATTTGTATTAAATAAAATGTAGGTTATGGCAAAGGGTAAACGTACCTACTTATATGCAGCTTAGAGAGCACGTTTCTATCTCTCTTTCTGTTTCGTTTTTCAATCAATAAGGATGGGAATCTGGGTACGACCTTTGATTATTTTTATATTTAGTACAGTATTATTACGCGCTGGGGTTCGGGATAAAATTCCACCGAAGTATAAACTAAAAACTGTATTCAACATTTAGAACATTTAAAACACTCAACAAACACTTGAAAACTCTTAATTCGCTTGTTCAACTTCGCTTCAGGTGATCCGTTCGCTGTTTCGCTTCGAGTAGTTCCGATTGCTGACTGCGTGCCATCCCTGCAACACTTTTATAGTCGATACCTCATCCCTGGAATTATTGAGAATATTCCACACATCTCTACTACTCTAGTATTGTGTTTCCGCTATCTGACAATAGATGGTAGTGTACTTCTCGAGCGTTCTAGGTGCTACTAGATTCTTCGATATTCGTTCGACTATTCGGCGATAGATGGCGTTACTCTTACCGGCGTAACAGCATGTTCCATGGGTTCCCTTCATGCCCTTTTACCGTTTTGCCACCGCTACTGGAGCAAAGCTTATCCACACCACCAAGAACCACTTCATTCATTAATTCGTATTTCTGCAATGACTATAGCTATGTTCATTGGCCTTATGCTTCTTCAAGATATGTAAGAGGAGATTCTTCTGCGGTGAGCATTGACTTGGGTATGATCTTGGCAACGATTATGTTCACGAGTGATGGCATCTACCCATCATTAGGTGTGCCGTAAATTCCTCTATCTTCAGTGGCAATAAAAATGAAGTTCCACTCAAATTGTTCTGAAAATTTCAGTGACAGTTTTATTTTTCATTTTTTCTACACGCAGCGCTAATTGCGCAATACGAGTACTTGGTAGATTTGTTTTAGATTTAGCATTCAGTACTCACTTAAGAAATTGTTATAAATAGATGTTAAATAAATTGCTTCGAAGCTAATGTCCCGGGGCAGTAATCCTATAGTTTGAAAGTAATTGTATTCCGCACTTGCAACAATTGTACTTGAACTCATTATTGTCTAAGCAATAAACAATACTTATACTCTAATTCCAATTATGAAGTCCCTTTTGACACTTCTTAGAACGTAATTCTTCACGTTTCGCATTATCTTCTATCTTCTATATCATATATAAAAATGAATTGCTGCTCGTTAGTCTCGCTAAAACTCGAGAACTTCTGGACCGATTTGGCTAATTTTGGTCCTGAACTATTTGTGGAAGTCCAGAGAAGGTTTAAAAGGTAGATATGAAATATGAAAATGATCGGAATTAAATAAAAATAACAATTTTGTTTTTGTATTGATCTGTCCCCCGTCGGACGGATTCATTTTGTTTGTTTTAAGTTTATTTTATTTTATACAAAAGTTTAGGTCCTTTATTTATCGATTGAGGTCCTACGAAGTCTGCCGGGTCAGCTAGTTTGAAATAATAATCATTTTTTTGTTTCATGGTTGTAAACGTCATTTACAAATACACAATCAATCTAAATTATTATACAATTAATTCACGCACACAATAACACAGTAATAACATATTTCTCACGGGACTTCGTAATTGGAATAGAGTATAATCTTGCTGACGCAAAATCCCCCTTCACATTCGCCAGCGGCAACGTATTTGCTTACCTCATGGAGATTGCGTCACTTTCTAAATTTCACAGTAGCCCATGGTCATATATGTGTGTGAATCGAACCCACGGCACTCGGCTGAGTAGTCAGGAACGCTAACAATTGCACCATTGAGTTAGTCGTTGGAAATACTGATAATATATTACCGCTTTGAATCTATATATATAAAAATGAATTGCTGTTCGTTAGTCTCGCTAAAACTCGAGAACGGCTGGACCGATTTGACTAATTTTGATCCTGAACTATTTGTGGAAGTCCAGAGAAGGTTTAAAAGGTAGATATGAAATATGAAAATGCTCGGAATTAAATAAAAATAACAATTTTGTTTTTCTTTTGATGTGTCCCCCGTCGGACGGATTCATTTTGTTTGTTTTAAGTTTATTTTATACAAAAGTTTAGGTCTTTTATTTATCGATTGAGACACTACGAAGTCTGCCGGGTCAGCTAGTCATTAATAATTTTGAGCAATTCGAATTCTTAATAAAAAATGTATGCATTTATTTTCAAGAGTTGAAAACGGAAACGAATTGAAAAATGGAGGCAAGATATTGCGGAAACTTATATTTTTTTCAATACCTCATAGTATCGTTCTCGAGGAGTATTATCGACGATTCGTCTCTGATTAAAAAACGACATCGGTTCGTTATAATGTGTAGTACTCATCCGCCAGACTAATTGATACCTGAAATGAACATCGGGTAATAAGCCTTAAAGATTCATTTAAAATGGACTAATCTTTTGAGATTATTTTTCTTTGCGTGAAAAATATGTAATGTATTATAATATAATATATTTTTTATTTCTTTTAAGGTTCTCCCATTTTTCTGCCCGAATGACTTTTTTTCAATCTCAAAGCCTGTAGAAATGCAATTATGTCATCCGTGCTGGAGTCATGGTCCAGACGGCTGGCCGATCCTTCGGCTGGTCGTAGGACCGTCGAGGCGGTTCGCCCGGTTCTTGTGAACTGGGTGAATCGTGACAGAGGACGCCTCACTTTCCGGCTCACGCAGGTGCTCCCTGGGCATGGTTGCTTCGGTGAGTTCCTGCACCGGATCGGAGCCGAGCCGACGGCAGAGTGCCACCATTGTGGTTGCGACTTGGACACGGCGGAGCACACGCTCGTCGCCTGCCCCGCATGAGAGGGGTGGCGCCGTGTCCTCGTCGCAAAAATAGGAAACGTCGTGTTGTGGCATCGATGCTCGGCCACGACGAGTCGTGGAAGGCGATGGTCGACTTCTGCGAGTGCACCATCTCGCAGAAGGAGGCGGCGGGGCGCGTGAGAGACGCCCAAGCCCGCCGCCGTCGAGCGGGGGCCAGGGAGGCGGATCTCGCTCAAGCCCTGGCCCTCTAAGTATTTCGGGTCCCCTTCATATGTCGGTCTGGGGACCGGCGAAGGGGGCCTAAGAAGACGACGTGCAAGCTGCTCTGCACGCGTTTTACGCAAGAGCATCCGGGTGATGGAAGGCCGGCCATCCTCGACCCACGCTGGTTGTGACCCAGCGGGGTATTCCGTAGGATAACCCATTCTAACCGGCGCCATCTAGGCGGGCTCCGGATAGCCTGCCGACCGAGAGGGCTGGTGGTCGTGGCGCCGATGACCGCTGGTCCGGCGTCCCGAGGGGGAGGGTGATGGGAGAGATGTGCTCTGCACTAAACGCTTCACTTTCCCCCCTTTGCCTTTTCATGGGTTCTGTCTCATGCGAGGTTCGGACGCGGGTTGTTGAGCGACAGGAGGTTTTAGTCAGTTCGACTCCGAAATGCCCCGCCCTCCATTCCCAGGGGAGGGCGGAAGTCCGGCGATTTCCTCCTGACCAAAAAAAATAATAATGTCATGTCCCATTTGACTTTAGAATAAAAAGCAAATGGTTATTGTTATATCGTTTAGATCATATCGAAGGAAAGTTCAATATACTTCACGGTCCGTTTGGTGTTAAGTGTTAATCGGAGGTTATAGACATCATAAGGTTACCGTTGCCCGGCTTAAGATGAGATTGAAGTTTCATTTTTATTCTATAAATGCTATCTCATTTTTCAAACTGAAACGCATGATTTGTATCTGGGTGCTTAGTGCGAGTTTTTTACCGTTCTCGATAACGTAAAAGTTAACTCAAGTTAGCAGAGTTAGAACGTTTACGTACGTTTGTCGCCAGGGGCGCTCTTTCAACTGCATACAAATTTCAGTTAACTTTAACGCGCTATCGAGATCGTTAAAAAACTTGCAATAAGTACACTAGTAGATCTAGGGAGGGCGGCGGTATCTACCCATGTTGGCTAACAGTACGTTTTACCACTAGTAATTACGCAAAATTTGTAGGTGTATTCTTTATTATAGTTAAGTTGTTATTAGGCCTTCACCGCGGAAGTCATTCGTGAAAACATGTTGGCTACGTTTTTACTTAGAAAGGATGTTGTTAGTTGTGGGATGTAAACATCTGTTTAATACAAGATCGTGAACGTAGGCCTTGATGATTTTAAGTGCCTACATACATATCAATTGCATGTGTAATTTTTTAAATTGCAATAATGTTTTATAACAAACTAGCCTTTGCCCGCGACTTCGTCCGCGTGGAACAGTTCACAAATAATGCTTTATTTTAGAACAAATTTGGTTGGCATAAAAAACGTTATAGTGAGCCAACCTTGATATATAGACATATGCTGTCGCGGACTTTTTTAGATCATTTAAAAGGGTACAATTCTGCCATGCATTATTTTAGCGAAATTTTAACCGCTTCTGCAGCGCACGCAGCGGAAGCTCTCAAAAGGGAAGAAAAACGATTTTGAAACATTCTTTATTGGTGCTCCGCTTGTATTGGTCTCAGTGTAATGTTATATAGCCTGTTGCCTTCCTTAATAAATGGGTTATCTAACACTGAAGGAATTTTTCAAATCGGACCAGTAGCTCCTGAGATTAGCGCGTTCAAACAAACAAACTCTTCAGCTTTATAATATCAGTATAGATTTAGTGATGTAAATAGAAAACTAATAAGCCGAAAACAGAACAATATATTTGAATCTGATTTGATTGAAATCGAGAAACTCCGTACAAATCCAGACCGATGTTTGAGCGAGTATTCCTGCTCTTTCGCGCAATCGTTTCGGAGCTGCTCCTATTATTGGACCTTTACAGAGATACAGGATGGATTTAGGGATCGTTGGGAGCGCTAGTGTTCCGGGTCAAAGGTCGGGATAGCTGTTTAAGTTTAGTCGATTTCGACCTACCATTTCGTTTGATGTGATCACGATGGGCTGCAATTACTGTTAGCAGAAGTGCACCGTCTTTTTACTTACCAGTACCTTTGTATAAACAGAAAAAATCTACTTTAAAAGTAAATTTTGTAGAAAAGTTCTACTTTAAGTCCCACAGTCACTATACGGTCAGCTAAAGAGTTTCATGATTGCCTTAAATTCTACAATTCTGTGAACACTTGAATATAAGTTATGTAGTATGTGTATGGCGCAAAAGAAAAAACCAGCAGCGTAACGACAAGTTCTTTTATTTTTGCGAGAAACTGAGTGAGACCTTAGAACTTATATCTCAAGGTGGGTGGCGTATTTACATTGTAGATGTCTATGGGCTCCAGTGACCACTTAACACTAGGTGGGCTGTGAGCTCGTCCACTCATAAAAGCAATTAAAAAAAACACTGTACTATTTTATTGTACTATCCATTCGCTTTTGGCGTCAACTGTACATGTTAGTTACATTGAAGCCATCAAATGTGGTATTAATATTACAATTAAAATTACCGCTTCTATTTCGTTCCTGTTCATTCGTAAGTAGAATCGATACTAGCTCATCGAAGTTAGAGACGTTAATACTGAAACTTACATTTTGCAAGTTTGTCACCGCTGAGTGCAATTCCGTGTACAATTAAATTTAAACTTTATTTCATGTGTTTCTAACATGTTTTAACTAGAATTTATTAATTGGTATGATTGATAGCAGCGATACTTTAACGCTAAGGTTTTTCTGATCAGTATTGTGACTATAGATGTAAAAGAACCGATTTAAAACGTTTTGAATAAAATCGTTTAAAAAAAACCCCAAATAAATCAAAAAACAAAAAGGAGAACATGTAATTTATCAAATTAATGTGTATTTGGAGGTGTCACTCACTAATTTATAGTTCGTTACTTTTAATCCGGAGGTCAATGTCAGTAGATCAGAGATGTCTGTTGCTTCATTCGTCAAAAAATTCATATTTAAAAAAATAATAATCTAATATTAAAAAATAAATAAATAATAATTTCATATTTAAAAAAAAAAGACATGCCCGCTGAGTTTCTT
This sequence comes from Bombyx mandarina, assembly GCF_003987935.1. Next base: position 3,073,777 of record NW_021011494.1, read on the forward strand.
GCCAATTCTTCTCAGGACGGAGGCTAGTTCTTATGAATTGGCGGTAGTTCTTTTGACGTTCAACATCATTTCATTTATGTTGAATAATTTTTTTTTGATTTGATTTGCTATGCCGACGTCTGCTTTATCGAAGTCATTCAGGTCGTGAGAATCGTAACTTTCTATATTGAACCTGTTCCGAGTTTCTCGTTGATTCTTCTCAGCGCTAAAATTGCATTCCAAAATAGCTGTAATGGTTTGAAAGTAAAGGTCTTATTAAAACGATTAAGACGCGACGTAGCAATCGCAGACAGACTAAAAAATTAAATTAAAATATTGGCAATTTTGAAAAATTATCGCAACGCACTGTGGCCATTACTAAAAGTCACAATAGGTAAGGAAACCGTGATAGGATAAAATGAATCACAATGATTTGCGCTTTCAGCCCTACGCGCCTCGAAACTGTTTTGGTGGATATCGTTCAGACATATTATACTGTCCTGTAATAAGGAACAGACAGAAAACAGGTGTGTCGTTTATCGTCGTCGTGGCCTAAGCGATAAGACGTCCGGTGCATTTGTGTTGAAACGATGCACCGGTGTTCGAATCTCAGGTGGGTACCAATTTTTCTAATGAAATACGTACTCAACAACTGTTCACGATTGACTTCCACGGTGAAGGAATAACATCGTGTAATAAAAATCAAACCCGCAAAATTGTAATTTGCGTAATTACTGGTGGTAGGACCTCTTCTGCTTGTGAGTTCGCGCGGATAGGTACCACCACCCTGCCTATTTCTGCCGTGAAGCAGTAATGCGTTTCGGCTTGAAGGGTGGGGCAGCCGTTGTAACTATACTGAGACCCTTAGAACTTATATCTCAAGGTGGGTGGCGCATTTACGTTGTAGATGTCTATGGGCTCCAGTAACCACTTAACACCAGGTGGGCTGTGAGCTCGTCCACCCATCTAAGCAATAAAAAAAAAAAAAAAGAAAACACCTTTTTTTATGATACGTAAGTCGGAACGCACAAGAGGTGAAAAAAAAGAAGATAATCTGTGACACGAGATTTTTTTACCGCCGAAAAGACATAAGACGAAAAAAATAATAAGTGTATAACTTAAAACTGTGTAAGCCGCTGCAACAATAAAACTCCTATTATTTCAATTGTGGTGTTAATGTGATCAAAAAACACGATTTTCACGCGAAATAAAGAAGGGACTCTATACGGACCCCTCACTACTGTACGACGTATATGTTATTAATCATCATCATTCTCCTGCCCTTCTCCCAGTCACCTTTTTTTATTTATTATTGTCCGAGCAGGTAGACGAGCACACAGCCGACCTGAAGTGGCTACCTCATGGACGCTAGCAATGCCAGAGGCAGAGCCAAGCCGCTGCCTACGGCTTCATAATCTCCACAAGCCTCGTTTGAAGAAGGACATGCCATAGCGCTCAGGAAGCAGCGTGGGGCAGTTTGGAATAATCCCTTTGGATTATTCCATACCGGATGGTACGTGGCAAAAATGATCTCTGGAAACGCACTGTGGATGAACGCAGTGGCTCCAGATAGTGTGGATGAAGTTTACTCCAGTGGCGGGCGGTGCGATCGTAAAAACGAGATGATGGTATCATCTCAAACAATTCCTCAGAGCACTCCCCGGCGGAATGTGGTGGACGCCAGTCTCCTAACCCAAACTTAGCTCATGGGTTTCGTAGAAGGCGACTAAGAGCCAAAGCCTGATCAAAGCCAATAGAACTTAGGTCTAAAGTCAACAAAAGGATTCCCAAGAAGGGTTGAAATCAGGCAGGCGGCCGCTCATAAATTTTTTGTCAAAACTTAGAGCTACATGAGTACGTATAGACTATTAATAAACAAAACAATAAAAAGACCATCATTAATAAATAATAGTTGAAAAAACTAAAAACACGCTTTTGAAGCTAACTGTAATAAAAAGTGTACAATAATAAAAAAAAAAATTGATTCATAGGTAGGTAATTTTATCGTTAAGATGTGTTAGATGTAATGTTTTACTGGCAACATAATCCACGGAGGAGGATAAAATTAATGTCAAATATCTTCCCACCAAAAATCCAAAAATCATCCCACGCCTTTTACGAAAAAAAATTTTTAAATCATTTTTTTACTAATGGAAAATTATTTTCTACTTTTTAATTGATGCAACTAAAAAATGCCAGAACGCTTCATACAACGCATTGTGGTCGTCTATCATAATAACCACGACACGAATTTCACTTTGTGGTCTTGCTGTGATTGCCATAGCGTATCAACCGTTTTTTTAACCACCGTAATACGAATTTTGCAATGTGTATGTTTCATAGTGACAGCAGCGCGCTGTGAACTGTTTTTTCACTCAGTGAGCTTAACATGAATATATGTTAACTAGCGACCCGCCCTCGCTTCGCTTCGGAAACATTAAAACACACATGAAACCACAAAAAATAAAATAAAAAATAAATAAATAAAAGTAGCCTATGTTCATCAGGGACAATGTCGGCTTCTAATGGAAAAAGAATTTTACAAATCGGTCCAGTAGTTTCGGAGCCTATTCGAAACAAACAAACAAACAAATCTTTCCTCTTTATAATATTAGTATATAGATCATTTAACATGAATTTTAAAATATACTTTATGTATGTTGAGGAACTTCAAACCCGAGCCGATTTTGGGTTATTCGGAAACGGAGGTTGGCAACACTAAGCGAAATGTCAATGTCAGTTGTGTTCGAGCGTTGTCACTTGGTAATTGCACCTCACTTTTGGACTGAAGAGTGAGTGATGCGGACGTGCTGCCAACGCTGCCCCGGCCTCGCTTTGTTCCAATAGTAATCTGATTCTATTCGATTGATGCATGTAAATTTTGATTTGATTTTTTGATAAAACGTTCTGAATACATCTAAAGATTTCACTCTATTAACCTATCTATCTCTCTCTGCTATCTCTCTGTTTAACTATGAACCACGACTATGTATCTAATGACGTAACCCGCCGTCATATACACAAATATGTATAATATTATCATATAACTCCCTTAATACTGAGGAGCACAAGTTTTATTCAGCATTAACTTTAGCGTAGGAAATTAGGTTATTAATAAAAGTTTTATGGAACGTAAAACTAGAAAGATAAAGCCACCTGGTCCGTCTATTCGTTTCGACTTTGATTTATTAAAAGCTGATCTCACTTTTAGAAAGTTCAGTAGCTTTTTCATTCTAATAAAGTATTTTGTTAGAGATTTGACGTACTATCCAATCAAATTAGGGAGGGGAGTGACCTTGCGTTTTTTTGTTTTCAAAATGTTACAAATGACTAGAATCTCAAATATTAAGTGTATAATCTATGGACTAGAAGTTTTATGATAGTTTATCTTAAATGTCGCAAAATGCTGTCCGCTTTAGGCGTAGTATTTGGTTTCCATACAAATTAGCCTGAAAGAATCCGCCCTAAATTTAAAAACCGTTCATTGCTATAATTAATCAGATTAATTATCATTTACAATCAATTTCGTCATTTTTTAAACAAAATTTTTAAAATTATTTATTACACTAATCGAATCTCAACCATGCATGACGTCCCCAAGTAATTGTAATCCATCGATAAGTCTAAAAGCCACATACCATCTGGAATCTTTGATGTAATACCGGAAAAGTAAAACTATTTTAATCTAAATCATTAAAACTGACAAATGATAGTCTGATTGGAAATCATTAGTGTGTGTGATACTAGGTGTTTTCTCGTTTTTCACGATAAACCAGCCAACATTGTAGTCAGACCCGTCCCAAGATTACAAAGGTAATCGTAAATCTTTCATTCACGATTTACCAGTCGTCGTCCTTACGCTCAAATTACATTATATTAGACAGTCCTTAGAGAATGGGAGAAAATAAAGAAAATACGTAAAAGGACGTGTAAAAAACGATTTCGCTCACTTTACGGTCCTAGGAATTTCCATTTGTCTGTCAGTTGGGCATGTGCTAAGAGGTTTTATTTAAGATATACATTTAGGACTGGGTTGTTTGACGTGAAAAGTGGATTGTATATTTTACTTTTTGGGTTCGAGTTTTCGAAGGCTTTTCGGTCACGTGTATTAAACTGTGAAATTATCATGAGAATTCTAGAGAAACAAAGCCTTTTTAATATCACTTTCACTTTCATTCATTCTATTGTTTATCGGTTATATTTTAATACAATTAAATACGTAAAAATACTAACGAAGTATGCTAACGATTAATAGTGTCGTCGTGAAGACGACGAGAAGTCGTCGTGGCCTAAAGGATAAGACGTCCGGTGCATTCGTATCGAGCGATGCACTGGTGTTCGAATCTCGCTGGCGGGTACCAATTTTTCTAATGAAATACGTACTCAACAAATGTCCACGATTGACTTCCACGGTGAAGGAATAACATCGTGCAATAAAAATCAAACCCGCAAAATTATAATTTGCGTAATTACTGGTGGTAGGACCTCTTGTGAGTCCGCACGGGTAGGTACCACCGCCCCGCCTATTTCTGCCGTGAAGCTGTAATGCGTTTCGGTTTGAAGGGTGGGGCAGCCGTTGTGACTATACTGAGACCTTAGAACTATATCTCAAGGTGTGTGGCGCATTTACGTTGTAGATGTCTATGGGCTCCAGTAACCACTTAACACCAGGTGGGCTGTGAGCTCGTCCACACATCTAAGCAATAATAAAAAATAAAAATAAAATCTCTATCTTCAATAAATCGACAATGCTTAAAACTAAATAACAGCGATAACAATATTGATGTTAATTTGGTTCGTATTCACATTAATTAAATATGATCTTTGCGGGTCGTTAATAATTAATCCAGTCCAGTCCAGGTATTCATTGGGATATGAAATGATATGTTGATCATTTTTATTATCAACCAATGTTGTAAGCATTTCATGAAAACAGCTGCTTGTAAATCTAAAAGAACGTAAATTGTAAAACCTGTACAAGTTAAAGGAAATAATCACATTGAAGCTTCAGTACTGCCCTCTAGAGGCCTACAACGATGTTCATTGAAAATACCTGTGTTGTGTTAATGAGTTGATGCAGGGAAGTGGGCCAAAGGTCGGAAGCTATTTTTGACCGTTGCCTGTCCATATTTGATTACATTAGACCAAGAGACGGAACCTTTGAAATTGTAAACATCTAAAAATATAAATATAAAAGAGCTGATTATTTTTCTAAAGAAAAACTTTGGCTGAGTTTTTTGGTACGGGCAACTTTATTCAAACTAATAAGGTTGGTTGTTTATCGAAATATAAATAAACATTCTATAATATTATGAATAAGTGGTTTGTACTAGGTACTCTTTATATGTATTATAAGTAAGATATTTAATTAGTAATTTCTAAATCCGGATAGGTTCACCTAACGTTAATTTTACGAAAAAATTCATAATAAGTATAGCAACTTCACTGATAACCGCATTGAGACATTCAAAAGCTCGAAGTGGGATAAAAAAAAGTTATGCACTAGTTTTCATAAAAATCGGACACGAGATTTATGGAATTGTACCCGAATTCTACCCGCATAATAATATGTAATCTGCAGATTTTTCAACCTGTGAATTGTGATTCACAGTTTTAAGGTTACCGTGGAACGGTGGATGAACCGTTTTAGTTTTCAAACCGGAAAAGTTGGCTATTTCGAAATAGAAAAAAAAAACCAGAATGGCCGGGTGACAGAATAGCACCTGCTTTAGTGGGTAGAGCCTTAAATGCCACTATTGAGGTCGCAGTCCTCTCCCAACAAGTCCGGTCCCATATACACTGCGAGCCTCTAGGCGCGGGGACTTCATAGGTTTTTTTTATTGCTTAGATGTGTGGACGAGCTTACAGCCCACCTGGTGTTAAGTGGTTACTGGAGCCCATAGACATCTACGACGTAAATGCGCCACCCACCTTGAGATATAAGTTCTAAGGTCTCAGTATAGTTACAACGGCTGCCCCACCCTTCAAACCGAAACGCATTACTGCTTCACAGCAGGAATAGGCGGGGTGGTGGTACCTACCCGTGCGGACTCACAAGAAGTCCTACCACCAGAAAGGGTTTTCGGCCCCTACGCGTACGACACTTCCACCAGTAATTACCCTACACAATTTTTTTTTTAATTTGAGGCTTCTGTTCCGATACGCCATTCTATACTAGAACCTTCATCGTCAATGTATCTGCTTTTTCTTTTATCAGTTTCATACAATTTAACCAGTTATCTTCCATAACAGTTAGAGTCGAATCAAGTCTTGATTTTTTTTAAATTATTTGTTCTTAATAATTTCGGAAAACCGCTATATTGATTATTTAGAAACAGTTATAAATAGGGCTAAAATGTACGGACGTCGTCGCCACAGTGTTCGCTGTCTCAGACACTACAAGTTTTGTTTGCCAACGTTCTCTTTGTGCGAAACTTTGTCGCGAAATGGCGGTAATTGTTCCGAAAATGACTGCAAAGCTTTCTTGAATTTACCTCTCGAGATAATGTTTGTTCTTTCATTACGTGAATTCCTTCATTGAATTGCTTCTGTTGCGTTCTGTGTATTTAGAGTGAGTATTTCAAGAAATTTAACTTTAAGTTTTTTTTTAAATCGAGTTTTGTTTAACATTACATTTCTCGATTGATACCAATTAAAATAATATAAACATACTCTACAAACATGCAATTCTTACAAATTCAGGACGACTTTTATTTAACTTCGTTTCTCAGTTTATATTAAGAAACACTTTATTTATTTTATTGCTTTTAGAATTTAACCTGATTTTCATTTAACGGTTCTGTATTGTGACCGTATGTAGTTTGTTTCATATTGTACTATCTGTTGTTCCTATTATAATATTATAAGGTGGACAGACTTGGTTAAGGTATCTACGAAGTGTTCCCTTACTGAGTGTACACGTACCGCGACAAATAGAGAAAGATGGAGAAGTCTCTCAAAAGCCGCAACCAAACATTAAGACTTACTTAACCACGACCACTCCGCCAGGAGTGAACGACTGAGAAGAAGATTATAATATTAGTTTCATTTTACAAATGCTAATGATACGCGTCAGAACTTTCAAGTAAATTCAACTGTATTTAAAAATTATTGTCTATTATATAATTAAACGTGTCAACTACGTTACTATACTATTAGTACACTGTAACGTAATAAAGTTATTTAACCAAATCAACGTTATTAAGTTTGTATTAATTAATCTGCTATTGGATTATACAATCTCGTGCATAACAACGACTGTAATTCCCTTTAACATAATTGATACGATTTGTTCCATTAGCGTCATTTAGCGCTACGCGAATTAGTAAAATGACACTGACAGCCTAGATGTTTTGACAGCTGTCAAAGTGACTTATGATACTATGACCTTTTGAAATTTTGTGAGAGCAATTTCAGTAAGAGTGCATATTCTTATACATAGAATCATTTTATTAAACTAAATGACGATGAAAATGAAAGGAAAAAATAAAATTGTTATTCCAACCGAAATGTTTCTCATTTTAATCCGTGAACAATAATATTGTATATGTATATATAATTATTAATAAATATAAATGCAGTTCACATGTGGATTGGCTATCAAACCTCTCGTATTCAGATTCTCAAACACTTCCCGGATCAAATTATCGATCGCCAACAATCGCCGCACAAAACCGCTATTTTTGGCCCTCGCTGACCGTGAGTCAAGGGTACTTGTTTGATTTGTCGACCTGGAAACGTAAAATTTTATTTCCATTTAGGCACGTTTAATGTTTTGCGGTATTTTCATTTACCAAGAGGAACGTTTGAAGCACTAAGTTTTTGAATGACCATTGTTTGCAGGTTCGACTTTTGTGCGAGTTTTTACAGATGATTTCCCGATTTGGCTCTGGACCAAGATTAAATTTTGGTGCATTTTGTAAGCGTGTGTTGCCTGTTAGGTAAGACGCTTTGTGTATTCGTATCGACTGTTAGAGTGATGCCACCATTTCGGGGTTTATTTCTGGCGGATAATTATATTTCAATTGTATGTTCAAGAGCGATTTCATCGAAGTATGAATAGCATCTTGTAATAGAAAAGAAACCCAAAAAAGCTTAAATATTGGTGAATGGGTTTGTTTCAGTTGGCGCGTGGATCTCTTGAGGATAATCGGCTGAAGAGCCAAAAAACAAATGTTATTTGATACTAAATGTTCCTCAGTCTTGCCTATTGTCTATGCCTGCTGTAGTGCAGTCATGCATTTTGAAGAGTCAGTCAATCCTTATACAGTATAATTGGACTCGAAAATCATGATCCCAGGAGAATTCACGCTGTGATATCTAAGGGCACATTTAAAAACAAATTCATATTCTTTTTTGCTAAACCATGTTTATCTTAAACGTAAACAGCTGTAAGCGCTTATCTATCTCTATATATAAAAATGAATTTCTGTTCGTTAGTCTCGCTAAAACTCGAGAACGGCTGGACCGATTTGGCTAATTTTGGTCTTGAATTATTTGTGGAAGTCCAGAGAAGGTTTAAAAAATGTAAAAATGCTCGGAATTATATAAAAACAAACAATTTTGTTTTTCCTTTGATGTGTCCCCCGTCGGACGGATTCCTTTTGTTTGTTTTAACTTTATTTAGGTCTTTTATTTATCGATTGACATACTACGAAGTCTGCGGGGTTAGCTAGTAATCTATAAAACAAGAGTCTCTAACTCATATATTAGAAATATTAAAAAAAGAGTATAAGAATATCTTATTTTTTTATTTGAGCAACTTATAAAAGATCTTCTAGTTTCGATTCGAATAAAACTAATAACGTAGTGCCAATGTAATAAAAAATATCTCAAACAATACGTAGAGTGTATTATTTTTGTCATGAAGCGTGGTTATTGCATTATGTGAATATCTAGCCTCGCGTAACACAGGAATCCGGGGCTTGCTCTATTGGGAACAAGAATATGTTCGCATTTCTTTTCAAGCCATTGAATTACGCTTCCATTATTTTCCGGGACAATTGGACCGCACGAAATAACTTTAGTATATAATAATGCTTAGTTTCATCTCGGGGTTATGATAGACGAAATGTCTTTTAACGTCATCATATTTTTGTAATTGCGTTGGGTTTTATCTTTTTTTTTTTGCTCTTGTAGACAGACTAGCATACGACACACCTGATGGTGAGTTGTTACCGTCGCCCATGGACTTCAGCAATGCCAGGGGCAGAGCCAAGACGCTGCAAGCCGCTTTTTTGACTGTCTAAAAATTACCTAATGAGTGAATAGGTAACTTGATGCACGTAACGAAAAAATCCAAAGTTTAAGTTTATAGGATGTTTATTAAATTAATTTACCGAATTCTTTATTTTAAATATTAATTAATGTAAAATATCATTTTAGGTTCGTAAATAAAGTATAATCATTTTAATGTTTTTAAAATTAAGCACATGGCGTGATTATTTATGACCAGTCATTGTGTACAACAACGTATTGACCATAATTAGTGCGGTGTTTATTTTGACCCCAACTGACATCCTATATAGTAAAGATACGTTCACCTAAGCTTTGCAAAATGTAACGGGAGTTACAAGTTACAAGAATTTGTTTTATCTCATTGGAAACTTTATGCTAATCTTTGTTGTCTGTCCATCACTTGGGCAGATGATGATGAATGATCTTAAAACTGTCAGCCTAAAAATAAATATGTTATCCTAGTCTCCCTTAATAGCTACTGATGTAACATTCTTATTATGCATTGGTATTAATACCATTGTCCTTACTATGTAATGTTTAGCCATTTATGCATTAAAAAAATATGTTCTATTCAAACATAAAAAAAAAGAGGTTTTAGCTTTACGTCTTAAGCAGCTCCAAAGTTTTTCCATAGACAACATTGACATCTTAAAATCAGTTGACATTACTTAAATGTTAAATTACTTGATGGCTACCGAAATATTAACCTGTCAGACAGAAGCATGATTCTTTTCGTGTTCCAGAATGTTCTAGAATTTTAGTAACTCTCAGTTGCAGTAACTCAAAATTATATACACCGACCGAAAACAATTCGCGAATCTTCTGAAGTGTTTTAAACCCTTTAATTTAAGTTAACACCTAAAGTAAACCGACATTTATTCTGGGAGTATAAAACAAAATTAACATAATACCGTAAAAATTAACAGGCTCCGATCCAAAGTTTTCGCTTTCACAAAATTATATGAGTTTTGTTAGATTTTTATAGGTTATTTGTCTTGTAAGAATTTATTAAGGAAGTTGGTAGTACGGCAGCCGTCTTTAACTTTCCTCGTAATTATTTGAACGTTAAAATCTGGTTAATACTTCGTGGAACCGTGTTTGTGTTAAAATATTTAATTATGTACAGCTTGTATAGTAATTAAGATTTCCCAATACTGATACGAACATCTTGTCTCGGTAGTATGTTAGAATTTGTTTGGTGTTAATTTCGGGCCATAGAACTAACTAATTGGCTAACACTATGTTAATAAATATAACAAGCGGATTTATACTGGCAATAGGTCAAAAAATATCAATGAAAACCCTCAATTTAGGGGGTTTTTGGCCGCGGACAAAGCATGTTGTGTCAATTCATTTTAGACTTCGATCTTATGTCAAGATGTTTGAAGGTGTTGCGTTTGAGTCCCGGTAATCACTTTATATCAAGTAATCCGTGAGTAACCTACCCATTTCGGTTATAAATAACTATTCATAATTTAATTTTCGGGCCACAGAATTTACGATTGCCGAACTTCCATGAAGTTCTTCCACAAACAAGTAAGTTCATTTTGTTGGCGTTTTATAAGGTTTAAACACGCGTTTTTTTATGGAAATATTGTTAGTTAGCTTACTTTAGACATCCGTGACCGCGAAAAATGTAAATTATTCGAATAATCCCAAAAACAAATAATGATGACAACAAAAAATGCAAGCTTAAACTGTAAAAGTTGTTTTAATACAGTGTGAGTAATTTGCTAGTAGCCGTAGTTCTATTTTTCCAACTGGAAAGGTAAAGGTATCGTACCATACAGTCTAATTTTAAATTCAATACAGCGAGGATTAATAACACTAAAAAATTTCACCGATTCTTTTTCCCAAAAACAAAAACCTTAATTTCGGGATAGTATTTATAGGGACTGGTAAAAACCGTGTTATCTTTTAAGGTAATATCGTCATTTACATTCCACGTATTTTCCGCCGCTATAAAAAAACCTCGATAAACTTCAATTTCATTAATGACACGCCTTCTTCAAAGCTCCGTTTCAACACTCACCTGTTTATATGTTCACTCGCAGCGACACCGGGATATTAATCATCGTTTCCCCGCTCCCGCGTCCGCCCCCACTCCCGCTCGAGCTCGGACCCCACCCTCATAAATCATACGGCATTTCATACTTTTAAAACTATTTTGCTGTAGAGCCTGAGTACTGTGCTTATATTGCGAAAGCTGAGCTCACATTTGAGATTTAATTTATCTTTCGTCACATTCTCGTGATGTTTGAGAATTTTCAGGTAGTGCGAATATGTTAGACATTTCAAATAGGTGTTATTCTGATGTTTTTAAGGTTGTTTGAATGGACGGAAATTTAATTTGGAATGTAAATGACGCCAAAGTCGGGTCCTTTCATATGCTAAATAAGGACGATAAGGCGTTCATTTGAATGGTGGCTGGGTCGAAGTCCTCCTGGCCACTATCGTACTGTTCTTCCTATTTTGATTTTGAAAAATATAGCTCATGTTTTTTTTAAAGCTTAATCTGACAGAGGGTGTGCTATTGTGGCGTAGATGTCAATCGTGATCACCGGTGAACTGACAGACTATTGTGATGTAACAGCCAATCGTGATCACTGGTGAACACACTTGAGATTATCGATGTCTTCAGAAAAACTGGGAAAAGCACTCATGATTTTAACGAGTTACGTCCTCGATAAACCTGGCATTCAAAGTCACAAGAATTACTATTGCTAGTATTAGTTTTATAAAATACACTTTGAGTTGGTGGTTTTGAATATATTTTATTAGGTTGGAAAGATTACTGGTGACCGAAAAGCCTTTCCTGTTTCATCAGGATAAGTTGGGTGAATTTTCCATTTTTGAGGTCAACTGCGATTCCCAATTTAAGGCGATTTGGCTGGTGAGTTTATTAGCAGATCTATCCAATACCGTTATGATAGATATATTTAGTTTAAAAATTAGAGAAACAGGTTTAAGCAGAAAACCGAGCTAGCTGTTTTTTTTATTCTGTTGATATGGATCCGGATATTAGAAGAAAGATACAAAATTTTTGTATTGTGATGGGTTCTAGATCCGACCAAATTAATCCGACGTCTTGAAGTCGGTAAAATGATCTACAAATTTTTTGTTATAACATTTATATTTATGTATATAGATGCCAACTTTTTAAAGCATGTTAAATAAAATATAATAGAGCGTGTTATTAGCGTTTTGTAAACGATCGTAGGAAATTGCAATGCAGTTGCTATCGTTACCGACCGAAAATGAAATTTCAGATTTGCGTTTTCATTTCTGTATCACGTATTGAGTAAGTCATTTACCGGTCGATCGCTTCCGGGGGCTTATCGGTTTCGGCGTGTGAGGATAATTTCCATACAAAGGCTACACGTTTCGGTATGAATTTAATGTAAAAACCGAAATTTTCCGTTTTTATTTTTTCAGCGGTTAACTAGCGGTTCACCGGAGTCTCAAAATGGCGGCGACATTTACGTTGTGATGTCTATAGGCAGTAAGCGCCTTAATAGCAAATGAGCCGTGAGCTCGTTGACATATCAACGTAGTAATAAATTAAAGATTAATAGCATCTAATCTAATAACAACAACTCGTTCTTCAGTATTCATGGACTTTTGTACGAATTCACTGGCATTTTGTTTTCTTCATTTTTTGTTTTTGGGGAACGGGCTTAGTGTAAGCTTGATTTGTATGAAATAATTTTTTTTCATACTCTTTTAAATACTAAATGATAGTCCCGATGAATCTCTTGGTAAATGATTTATGATTAATGTAGTGTCGGAACTGTTTATAATAAAATCTATATAAAAAATAAAATTTTGTTTTTAATAAAAAAAAAATTAATAAAATAACAATTTATTGATAGATTGATATTTGTATTCGATTACCACTTTTTATTTGCTTGATGTATAATATTTTTATGTAATGGTATAATTTTGTAATTCCGCTCTTATATCCTGACTAGTATCAACAGGATAAAAAATAATAATCATCGTTGAGTTGACTTTGTTAATTAAGCACGTTTTTTTTTGTTTTTAAGCTCTGAATATTATTATATATATTATATTATATATACTTACTGTATTCCGCAAATACTAATTTTAGGGGACGCTTTATTTTTGGGTCGCATTTGTATTCCCGGCTCATCTCACGTGCTAGAGTATATGTGATGGACCGGCTATAATTTACCTGAAATATTACCAATTTTCCAAAATCAAGCCAGTAAGATGAAATGAGACAATAGTCTGGCTTTTGCATACAACACCATCTTGACTGCCATAGGCGCCACGGCCGTCTGTGGGCCACATAAAGCCTATCTAGATGGGACACTTGTCTTACTCTCCCACTTCAGTTATTGATGCTGCCAATCCAAACCGCTCACCCAAACCCAAACCCGCATAAAATGGTATTAAATTTTTCCTTCCTTTAAACTCCTTCTTCCATTTAATTTACGTATCAACGGTTATCAGTTTAACCGGAACGGGAGACATTAAAACTTTTTAATAAGCTTTAAAGCTGTGAAAGTTTGAATTAATATTGTACATTTTACACCCCCATAAAAGTGGTGCATGGCTCGTTTCGCGCTTCCTAACTTATTGCTCATTGTAGTGCATTCTCTTTATAGCAGAGCACAATTTGATGCTCACTGTGCTACATTATATTCTATGTTGCTACTCGGATGGGATAATTTAATTAATGAGACTATTCAATTTTCTGCATTATTTTTGTATTTTTAACATAACTTTGACAAGCACATTGTTAGGAGAACTAAATAGGAAGATTAGTAACTGAGATTTTTAGTGCAATCTTTATATTCTAGTTTAATTTCTATAATCGTTTTATTTGGGCTTAGATTATGAAGAAATTCGAAAAGGAAAGGCTCGTGATATATGTGGTACAGTCTCTTCTTCTTCGTCGCTTTCTCCATTACTGAAGGTGTCCCTGAAACTTGACCGTGGCCTGTCTCGTGAGCGGTTTCCACCTCGTCCGGTCCTCAGCTTTTTTTTATTGCCCTTGAAGGCAAACGAGCATACGGCCTACCTGATGGTGAGTGGTTACCGACTTGCCCATGGACTTCAGTAATGCCAGGGGCAGAGCCAAGCCACTGCCTACCGCTTAATACTCTCCACAAGCCTCGTTTGAAGAAGGACATGTCATAGCGCTCGTGAAACACCGTGGAGGGGAGCTCATTCCATTGCCGGATGGTACGTGGCAAAAAATACCTCTGGAAACGCACTGTCGATGAACGCACCGGTTCCAGATAATATGGATAAACTCTGCTCCGATAACGGGAGGTGCGATGATAAAAAGGAGACGAGGGGATCGTCTCAAACAATTCCTCAGCTTCTCGAATGGCGGTTGCGACTGGCAGCCCAGTTAGGGTGGTTATTTCATCACACCAGCAGCTAGGAAATCGGCCGCGGGGTCTCTTTCCTTCTATTTTGCCCGTCACTATCACTTTGTCCAAGCTATCTGAATGTCGGCGGGCAATGTGACCGAAGTAGCTGAGGATCCTCTGGTAGCAGATTGTCGAGAGTCTGACTCGGATGCGAAGCTGATCCAGAATAGATTTATTTGTCCTCTTGGCCGTCCACGGAATTCGGAGCATTCGTCTCCAGCACCACGTTTCAAACGCGTTTATTTTCTTGCGCTCGGATGCTCTAATTGTCCAGGACTCTGCCCCGTGTAGAAATACTGTGGTACAGTGAGTAGGTGTAAAAGAGAGGGCAATATCGTGGATTTTTAGTTCACATGTGTAGGTTCCGACATCGAGTCTGCTTCTACTATATTCTATATAAAGCTCTCAGCCTTTGGAGCCTTTAGGTCTGCGGAGGGACTTCGGTTCCCTCTGTATTTTGTACCGTATGTTCCATGGGGAGTGCTCTGAGGAATTGTTCGAGATGATACCAGCATCTCGTTTTTACCATCGCACCGCCCGCCACCGGAGTAGAGTTCATCCATACTACCTGGAGCCACTGCGGTCATCCACAGTGCGTTTCCAGAGATCTTTTTTGCCACGTACCATCCGGCTATGGAATGAGCTCCCCTCCACGGTGTTTCCCGAGCGCTATGACATGTCCTTCTTCAAACGAGGCTTGTGGAGATTATTAAGCGGTAGGCAGCGGCTTGGCTCTGCCCCTGGCATTGCTGAAGTCCATGGGCGACGGTAACCACTCACCATCAGGTGGGCCGTATGCCCGTCTGCCTACGAAGGCAAAAAAATAATAAAAAATGTGGTCTGGTTCGAATGATGAAAAGCCGTTGAACTGCTTAGAGTTCGACCTCACGTCGGAAGGTAGGGGGCCGAATTGATGTTGCTAGGAAAATGCTAGGTTAATTGATAAGTCCGTTCGTCCATTTAAGGTAACAAAAGAAAAACAGAGGATTCCCGATAATTAATCATAACAGCTGTTAATATAATATAATGAAAGCTTCTCAAATCAATTCGATCGCATCTTTGAACAATACGATGCAATACGATGTTCAACAGTTGCATGCCACCATCGTTATCTGTTACAAGCACAAATGACAATGTACAATAAGATTAATCACCTCATCGAACCAACTGTTTGTAAAACAACAAAAAGTATTCTCACATTACGTTACAACTTTTGGAATTAATTCTCGACGCGAGAAAGAATATTACTGTGACTGCAGAACAAAAACAAAAGTGTCGCGTAGCAGATGTGCCGCAGCGTTGTTTGTTTCAATCCTTTGGACGTCGTTATGCAAAAGAATCAAATGCAAAATAAAAATGGAGAAATATTTTCCTAAGGAATTCATTGCTTAAGTTTTAAATTTTTTTTTTTATTCATGTTCATGTTACCTGTTGTTAATTTATTACCGGAACTCATGGACTTCATAATGAGAAAGTCGTATCTAGTTTGGGCTATGAAGTTGAGTCTCAATTATATTAATGTCTGCCTCATCCTTTAAATCGAAATACATGACTCCATAGTAATTAAAATAGGCAGGATGATGGAATTACCACCATACTCAGATCTCTCCTATTTCTTCCAATTTATAACGTATATCGTAATACTATAATAATCGTTAGTTAATCTAAATGAGATTGTTACTGAATCTAATTGTATATTACTAATTTTTATGCTCTAATTTTGGAACCAGTATCTATGATATAACTAAGCCGTTCTTTTGTACTAATGTTAAGTTAATCTTATCAATGCAAATTTTAGTTTGAAAAAGACCTTTTTTTTTGGTCAGGAGGAAATCGCCGGACTTCCGCCCTTCATTGGGGATGGAGGGCGGGGCATATCAGAGTCGAACTGACTAAAACCTCCTGTCGCTCAACAACCAACGTCCAAACCTCGCATGAGACAGAACTCATGAAAAGGCAAAGGGGGGAAAGTGAAGCGTTAAGTGCGGAGCACATCTCTCCCATCACCCTCCCCCTCGGAACGCCGGACTGGCGGTCGTCGGCGCCACGACCACCAGCCCTCTCGGTCGGCAAGCTATCTGAAGCCCACCTAGATGGCGCCGGTTAGAGTGAGCTATCCTACGGAATACCCGGCTTTGAAAAAGATCTACCTACAAATCAATAAATTTATAATACTATTCAGTGTTGCATAAAGTATTCGTTTTAGATTAATACGCGCTCTTTTTCACTTAGTTTTGTCAACAATGTTGTTATTCCGACGGATATAGTCAAAAAATAATGCGTCTTATATATCCAAACGTGTTATGAAACAAGAACATCTTAAGCAAAACATTTTCTATTAGTTTCAACGTGCTATCGTGAGCGAATTACCGGTCGTAGGCTCAATGCAGGGTAAATAATTTTCCTGTTTTCCTCGAAGCTATACTGGTGGTGGGGCAAATTGTGCGCTTGCTGTATAACTATAGCATTGCAATTTTGACCTTTACTCTCAAGATGGGCTGCTACATACACGTTATAATAAATAGAAGTCGTCGTGGCCTAAAGGATAAGACACGTCCAGTGCATTCTTATTTAGGGATGCAACAGTGTTCGAATCCTGCTGGTAGGTAATAAATTTTTGTAATAAAATACGTACTTGACAAATGTTCACGATTGACTTCAACGGTGAAGGAATAACATCGTATAATAAAAATCAACTTCGCAAAATTATAATTTGCGTGCGTAATTACTGGTGGTAGAACCTCTTGTGAGTCCGCGCGGGTAGGTACCACCACCCTGCCTATTTCTGCCGTGAAGCAGTAGTGCATTTCGGTTTGAAGGGTGGGGCAGCCCTTGTCACTATTCTTGAGACCTTAGAACTTATTTATATCTCAAGGTGGATGGCGCATTTACGTCGTAGATGTACACCCAAGTGGTTACCAGGTCGGCTGTGAGCTCGTCCATCATCTAAGCAATAAAAAATTAAGTATTATTATTTATTATTATATTATATTACATGATAATACTATAATCGTGTATTTAATGTTGGAACAGCTCAGGTGGTGGAAGATAAGGCTTTATTAATAGCAACGCGTCATTTTGATTAATTAGCGATGCGAAAACGGGTACTCTATAATAAATACTGTTTGTTCGCGGCCTGTAATAATGAGCGTCTTGTGAGCCGCCACGGGTAGGCACCACCGCCCCGCCTATTACTGCTGTAAAGCAGTAATGCGTTTCGGCTTGAAGCGGTGTGGTAGCCGTTGCATTATAAAACTTTTTTTATGTAATTATGTCCTTCTTCAAACGAGGCTTGTGGAGGGTATTAAGCGGTAGGTAGCGGCTTGGCTCTGTCCCTAGCATTGCTGAAGTCCATGGGCGACGTAACCACTCACCATTAGGTGGGCCGTATGCTCGTCTGCCTAAAGGGGCAATAAAAAAAAATTTGAACTCTTGTCTCAAGATGGTAACAGTTTGCTGCTGGTGACAGGCAAGGTATGCGGAAGAAGGTTCAGAGGCAGAAGTCCAATGTGCTGGTTGGACCAGATACGCTCCACTCTCAATTCTTCAGTCCACGTTGCTATCCACACAGCCGAGGATAGGCAGGGATAGCGCAGGATAATACAGGAGAAAGTTGTTAGAAGAGGCCACGACCCTCAGCATTGAGGATTACCGATGCAAGGAGGAGGAGGTCTCAAAATGGGCGACAGCATTTTTGCGCGACGTTATTGATTTATTTGGCGTAGGATCTTATGGGCTCGTCCAAATGTAATTTTTTAAATACCGACCAAAAAATATCTATACTAATATTATAAAGAGGAAAGATTTGTTTGTTTGTTTGTATTGAAAAGGCTCTGAAACTACTGAGCCGATTTGAAAAATTCTTTCACTGTTTGGAAGCTACACTATTCTCGAGTGACTATAACCTTTTTGAAAAAAATTAGGGATCCTTACTAAAACTCCAATAATGTAACCCAACGTGTAAAAAAATTACCTAAAATATTCTTTACATCGCGTGCCCTGCCAAAATTATTGATGATAGAATAAAATAATGTACTACGACTTTGTAGAACACATGTCATTATTATTTACAAAAAGTGTCGCGACAGCATATGTCTAACTATTATAGTTATGCCGCAATATGTGCTCTTTTATTTAAAAATAAAACACCGTCAAATATCGTTGAAAGTCCGAGCGGAGCCGGAGCAGGCCGCTTGTTATTCTATACGTGGATAAGATTTAAGTATATTTTATTAGTTTAAAAGTAACATATGGTGTCTGTGCATCATAACTTACGTTCGTTGACTGGAAGGGAGGAGTTCGGACCGAGAATATCCGACGTACTGCCTATTTCCGCCACTGAGCTATTACGTTCCGAAGCCGATATCCGTTTTGAAGGGTGTAAATTGATGCAAATCGATCTAGTGATAAAACTGGACTGGGAAATAATTCAGATGTCGTATAAAAAATTCATATTTTTTGTCGTATTGTTATTGGTATTATCATATTGGTATTATTGGGTAATTTTCGCCACCAATAGAATTATCGAGCTGTGTGTGACACCTCATCGTTCCCGTCGAACCCGTTGCTTGCGACGAAGGGCTCGATGAGTAAATTAACCCTCAGACACAGCCCACTGAGTTTCTCGCCGGATCTTCTCAGTGGGTCGCGTTTCCGATCTAAGCAATAAATTAAAAAAAAAAAAAAAACAATATTTCGGGACTTAAGATTTCAATGAAATTAAAAGATGCGTATTTAAAAAAAAACAGTTGGCGTGTGTATTCTGAATCAGTAATCGTACAGTTTTATAGGATAGTGGGGTCAGGGAGCAATATTATTAATCAAGTGCAACCGCACACGTTTCTTGCATGTATACTTTTTTTTCCTACCTAAGCTGATAGCCTTGAGAGGCTATTTCAGCGTAACCTTAACTAGTAGGTGAGCTCACGGGACTCAAACCTGACGACGTTGCTAACTCGAACCCTAGTAAGAGCCGTGGTTCGCAGAATCTACCACCGGATCGGAAACGCGACCCACTGAGAAGATCCGGCGAGAAACTTAGTGGGCTGTGTCTGTCAGACACTCGTATTTATTTATATAGTAGAATAGTGCGGGTAGTTTGTTCATGAACGTCCCAAAAAACAGTCTACATATAATAATATCCACAATAATTAACTAATCATTTTAACATTAAAGAAATAGTCAACCACAACAAAATCCAATCAAGTAAACAGTATTGTTGCCCCGATATATAAATAAATATAAAGCAATGAGTAAACAAACCCGTTCGTTATACGAATGTTTTCCCGAAGTGGAAATCGAACCCACAGCCCTCGATCCAGTTTTCAGCGGCGCGTTAACTATTGCGCCTCCATCAGTCAATAACAACACGTCTATCTATAGAGCCCAGCACGACGCCACCTCATTTAGAAAAACATGACATACAGCCGTGACTCGCCTTATTTATGGTTCCTTCGAATAAAAAAAAAACGTAGGAGATAAAATGTTCCTGCTTAATTTCTTTTATCATTGTGTGGCATATTAGATCCCCACATTTATGGCTTTCATATTTTAAGGGGGATAATATTTATCGTTTGTTTCCGTTCGGGGATTTGCGAGTTTTTGTGTCAAGAGAAAGTTTTTGCGTCGTCCGAGATACAGTTTCAGCGTATTTTTCTTCAACACGAATACCATACTTGTTAATTATTGCTTAGATGGGTGGACGAGCTCACAGCCCACCTGATGTTAAGTGGTTACTGTTAGGTAAAGAATGTACCTAATCTATGGCAATACAGCCAGACTACTTCCGCCATTAAAACAAGTCACACGCAGAGCTCGTCGTTTTATTATAAAATATATATATGCCACAACTCGGCCATCCTATGACTTCACATGGTGTCAGAAGTGGAGCCCATAGACATCTATAACGTAAATGCGCAAACCACCTGCAGATATAAGTTGTAAGATCTCAGTATAGTTTTAGCGGCTGCCCCACCCTTGAAGCCGAAACGCATTACTGCTTCACGGCAGAAATAGGCGGGGTGGTGGTACCTACCCGTGCGGACTCACAAGAGGTCCTACCACCATTTGCTCAGGACGTATTTAGAATTCTGCGTGCTTGCTTCTGCAAGCATGAGTGCTTTCCACCTCGAGAAATTGGGCTTAAGTTTTACCTGATATTTCGGCAGTTGCATAGCATACATCCATTAGCAATGCGAAACGGATAATACTAGAAAATGGAATTGTGACTTCGACCTGACTTAGGCAGGATTTATGTTAGTCAATAGCCTGACGGTCATTATGGCCCAATTTAAACTCAGTCACAATGATGGTAGGCTTAAATTACCTATTTATTTAATAATAGATGACCCGGCAGACTACGTAGTGCCTCAATTGATAAATAGAAGACCTAAACTTTTGTATAAAATAAACTTAAAACAAACAAAAGGAATCTGTCCGATGGGCGACACATAAAAGGAAAAACAAAATTGTAATTTTTTGTTAATTCCGAGCATTTTCATATTTATCTACCTTTTAAACCTTCTCTGGACTTCCACAAATAATTCAAGACCAAAATTAGCCAAATCGATCCAGCCGTTCTCGAGTTTTAGCGAGACTAACGAACAGCAATTCATTTTTATATATACCTTATAGTTATAGATAGATTTTTCATAAGATTATCATGAATGAAATTGAACATTTATGAATCTGAAATTGAACAACAATGAAACGCCCCGCCAAACAATATTAGCTATCAGACACATTAATGCCAGGTAATTATCGGATATCTGTCGGGATATGGAAGTGTTGAAAGATAAGCTAGTTTAGCTGTGTGTACATAGCGTTTATTTCTAACTCACTTCTTCCTTCCAATCGTTTCACTCTTGACAGAGTGACTGATCAGAGCTGGAGGGGCAGACTTTTGATTTAGTCGCTCCACAGCATTGGCGATCTTCCGCGCGGTGTTGTACCGTTCCCATTTCCATGTACAACATTCCGTAGTCCTATTTTTTGTTTTTCTAACTCACGTTCAGTTTGATCGTAAACTCTTTAACGTTGGCTTAATCTTAAGATTTATGTTTGTTTTTTCTTTTATTGTATTAAAATTGTGTCTGGTGCAACTGGTTTTGAAAGTGCATGGTAGTGAGGGTGTTTATACTCGGTTTCACAGAAAGTCTGGTGAAAGGGCCTGTGAAGATTTTACTGAATCTTGTTGTTCTTATAAAGACAACTTTTCAAGACTCAGACTTGTTTTTACGGGCATACATGTTCCAAAATCTATGTGGGCATTGAGTCGAACAGTAGAGCAGATGCCCCATGAGCTTATCCTGTAAAATAAAGTCAGCTAGTGCTACTCACTCCCCCCAAACCTAAGATGAGTTATATCCACGTTGGTAGTACTTTCCAATGCTCTCAATAATTTTTTACGAACTTAGGGTTAATTTTCATAGCGACGCAAATCAATAAACCCGACCTAAAACCAAACCGAGCAAGTTCATTTATTCATGTGCGCTTTAAAAAGCAATGTTCCGGTGATAGTCGTCTTCAAAAGAAGTACCATTAAGAGGTATCCTTAAAATTCTATTAAAATATCATTACAAAAAATCTCACTTCCCGGTTCGCTGAATTTTCTTTTCCTGTACTTGTTGACGCTGCACTTAAGATGTTTTTGATCGGCTCTTTATACATTTTACTCGGCGGCGACTTTTAAAACGTTCCAATGTTATTTTTTATGGCAATTAGACGCGAAGAAGCGCAAACGGATATTTTTATTATGAAGCGAAAGCAGAAAGTTGTGCGGGTGGATGATTTTCGGGAATAAAAATTTTCACTGAGAAGTTTCTTGGTAAAATACTTTAGATTCTGGTTCCTTTCAAATTTTTTTGTGATCGTAGTTTTTATTTAATTATATACAACGGTAGCTTGGTGAGCTATGTGTAGAAATTTTGGCTGTACTTTATAAATAAACTAGCTGTACCCGTCCGCTTCGCTGGGCATTTAAAATTAACATTATAATTTCTTACCCCCACAAAGATTCTCATCATTAACGCCCCTGCAACTAGTTTAGGGAATCCAAAACTCATATAAATTAGCCTATCCATGAAGTAAATGTATTTTCTACATGGATACCAAGTTTCAAGTCAATCGGATGTATGGTTCAGTAGGTATAACGGAACATCCGTAAAAACCACCAGATTATAATCCTGATTGACACATTTTCCATTAGGTATTTCAATTGACCTGAATGTATTCGATGATCTGATTTATAATTTAAATGAAAATCTATTTTGCCGACATCTAGCAGAGTTTTTTTTTTTTTTTTATCGATGGGGTATCCTAGTCTTTACGGATACCCTGCCCGACGGGGGTCGGACCGGGTTATGTCGTCGGACTCCGGTGGAAGAAAGAGGAAGAAGTCGCGAACCGAGGTCCGCGCCCTCAACCAATTGGTCCACGGAGACTACGCCTTTAGAAAGGCGCGCTGGGCTAAGTTCAGCTCTCGCCAAACCCGCCCAGCTTAACGACTACCGACTAAACCCCAACGAGCTCCTCCACTCCGGCTGGGCGGGGACCCAGGTACCGCCATGTGCGCGCCATAGGCCCGCCTTCGCCGGCTCCCACCCCAATGTTACGTTGGGCGGGATCTGCCACCGGGGACTTCTTCCCCCTCTCATCTCCACGACTCGTGAGGGGCGCACCGGAGCCACAGCGCACCACCACCCCACAGGACCTTAGTGCCGAGCACCGGGCGCCCCCGCACCCAGCAATCGACGGCCCCTGCAGGAGCCGGGTGGGGGCTTTCTGCCCGCACCACCCGCTCCACCTTCACTGCCTACGAACCGAGGTCAAAAAGGCCTGAGCAGAAACCATGGGACATTGAGCAATATACTACGCAGATTGAAAATTATTATTATCAGCTTTGTCCACCCATTGAAGTTAATACTTTGTAAGGTACTTTGTAGACTTTGTAAGGGCTAATAAGGGCTGTAAGGGATAATCACTTTTCAGTGAAAATAATCACGAGTTAAAGCAATCTATAAAGTGATCATCTTCGCGAATCCATACGCGTCACGTAGGTTATTACTAAAAATATTCAGATCCCTTCTATCAAACTCCCTTTCTGTCGAAAAGGAAGTAAAGCCATTCATAACAAAGCTTTTTTAGTTCTCTATCTGAGTGATTTATTTCACAGCCCGTTTGGTATTTATTGGTTAAGGGAAACCAGAAATACCAAACGAGCGAACTGCATACGGCGTAAATAGGCATGATGGTTTTATCTATCTCTGTGAACTCAAATATCCCTAACACTCAGTCAGTCACAACGCATAGATTTTATAGTTTTGTTTATAATTGATAATATTTAATAACTATACTTTAAATAACTATTTAAAATCCGAAATTGTGTTCATTTGGTTCGTCCTTCTTTTACGCGATATACAGACACGATATAGATTATGATGTAGTTTATTATGCGTCATTATTATTATAACACTTATCCACTGCTGAATACGTGCTAATTCCATTTGATTTCTGCTTCGGTTTCCTCCAAGTAGTCGCTCCACCTGATCGGCAGACTCACTATGCTTGCCGTACGTGTGTGTTCACTGAGTGTACTACTCAGTACTATTGATTGCAGTAATTTATCTGAGTCAGATGTACACGTAACGATCATTAGTGGTCAGTCCCAAAAATACTCATTAATATAAACGTACAAAGGAAACTGTAACAAGTAATATATTTGGGAAACAACATTTTCAGTTCGTCTGAACTCATATGTTCTATTCTAACTTATTCTGACTTTTTATAGTACTAAAATATCGATTATTTGTTTTGTTTGGTTGTATTTGAACCGTTTACTGATCTTCAAACACGAGCTATGAGAACTTATAAAAAAGTGAGAATACGCGTGTATATATCACCTGTTATTTGAGATACACATGGTAAATAGAAGGCAAGGTATGCGGAAGAAGGCCCGGAGGTAAAAGTCCAATGCGCTGGTCGAACCAGACACGCTCCACTCTCAACACTTCAGTCCACGTTAGTATCCATACAGCCGAGGATAGGCAGGAATGGCACAGGATAACCCAGGAGAAAGATGTTAGAGGAGGCCACGACCCTGGTCATTGAATATTATCGAAGGAGGAGCATGGTAAATAGTCGACGTCACCTTAAGCACGTCATTTCGGATCCTCCCGATCCACTATCGGTCCTTTTAGGTATCACAAGTACTGGTCACAGTTCTCGTCAAACCCGTCGCTTGAGACGAAGAGCTCGGTGAGTAAATTAACCCACAGATACAGCCCACTGAGTTTCTCCCCGGATTTTATCAGTGGGTCGCGTTTCCGATCCGGTGATCGATTTTGCGAAGCAATGCTCTTGCTGGGACTAGTGTAAGCAACGTTTTCAAGTTAGAGCCCCGTGGGCTCACCTACTTGCCCAGTTACGCTGGCATAGACCTCTTAGGGTACCAGTTAAAAAATGAGACATGCATGATTGAATAGAACTTAGAACACAGTAAGCTTTAAGAAATATTGCTTAATGCATTCTATTGTTAAGTTATAGGCTTCGGTAATTGTTAACCATCAGATGGAGTGGGGATTCGTCTGTTAATTCAATAAAAATACTTGATACCAAAGTTCATGTACCGTGTAAAGATATTGTAAGTAAAATGGTTGTCGGCATTTACGTTGGGTTATCTCGTCTGTAGAGCTTAGAAACTAAGTGGAGCTCATCCACGTAGAAAAATATAAAGAAACTGTAATATGATAATATAGTATTGAAATTTTCCTATATGTTACTTGTTTTAAATTTAAAACAAAGGCAGCTGGGATACCGTTGACATTGAGACGTTGACCCCATACGCGGCCTAATTTCTTATTAAATCTATGAACGTAATATCTTGTTTCTTATTACATTACTGGCTGCGAAAAAAACACAATTACACGAACGTGATTATGATTTGTCGATACTGATTGGAAATATTTCAATTACTACGGTGACATCAGCAGTGTATTGGACAAGATGAAGCGATTGTAATTAAAAGATATCGACGTTGGCGAATCCATTAGTCTGGTTTCGAGAAATTTTATTACTCAGATTATCTATTCTTATTACCTAGTCCAACTATAAAATTATTATATCTTTCTTTTGCTGGTGATAGTACGTCTTGTGAGTCCGCACGGATAGGTTCTACCACCCTGCCTATTTCTGCCGTGAAGCAGTAATTCATTTCGGTTTGAAGGATGGGACAGCCGTTGTAACTATACTGAGGCCGAAAAAAACGAAATCGGCTTCAAGAAATAAACTATTTAATGCAGAATAAATTTCAAATTAAACTGTCAATTGTCCTTGTATTATTCTGTTAATACATACAAACTCCCAAACTTATGTAATTTCATAATTGTATGTACTTGTATTGTATGTTGTAGCTATACCTGAGACCTTTTTTTTTTTTTTTTTGTTGCCTAGTTGTGTGGACGAGCTCACAGCCCACCCGGTGTTAAGTGGTTACTGGAACCCATAGACATCTACAACGTAAATGCGCCACACACCTTGAGATAGAAGTTCTAAGGTCTCAGTATAGTTACAACGGCTGCCCCACCCTTCAAACCGAAACGTATTACTGCTTCACGGCAGAAATAGGCGGGGCGGTGGTACCTACCCGTGCGGACTCACAAGAGGTCCTACCACCAGTAAATCCTACCACCAAAAAAACCTTAGAACTTATGTTTCAAGTTGGATGGCGCATTTACGTTGTAGATGTCTATGGGCTCCAGTAACCACTTAACACCAGGTGGGCTGTGAGTTCGTCCACGCATCTATGCAATAAATAAAAAATATACCTTTCCATTCAAAGTTACTGCCAAGTTTTGGTTTGTAAATCATATCTGATCCATCTATTCCAGATTAGGTCTCGTTGACGGATTTTATTGAATATCAAACTCATTTTCGGTAGTTGTGTGGCAAAATTAACCAATTTTATTCGAATGCAGGCGAAGCTAACGAATGAAAGCTTCGTTTAAAAAACTCATTTCCGGGCCTTTGTTGATAGACTTTTTTGTTGAATACGTCTCATGGCTGCGGTACAAACCCTGTTACATGTTACGATTGCATCTAAATCTGTCCGGCCGGTATCGTTTCCAATATGTCCACTCGTTTTGCAACTAGCGTCAGGGATGGACGGTTTCCCCGTGATTTCTATTGAATTAGTTGATATTGAGAGGATGTAAGAATTCGTTGACGTTACAAAAAAAAAACAAATGTGTGGTGTCGTGGGACACCGGATAGGAACGAAGTTCCTTATTTTAAAAATATTAATTTTATAATAAGTTCTATTCGAGGTATAAAGAAAATAAAACTGGAGGTTTCGCAACAACCCACGGTCATTCGGTAACGTGCGAACTTATTGTGGTACATTTCATTCACGGTTGTTTGCATAAGAGTTAGTGTATTGCGCAAACGAACACTGAGATCGTGGTCAATTAATGATAAAAAATATGTTATTTTTTGTACGTTATTACAAAGTTAAGTCGTACACTGTGTGCATTACTAATAAAAATCTTACGTTACGGACGTTTTTTCCCGGTTAGAGTAGCCCACCGCATCGTCCCATAAGGAATTTCGTTCCAAAAAATGGGGTCAAGGTCGCAATAGTATTCAATGCGGCTATCCTACTTACGACCTAGAACGTAAACGTTACTTCTATACAGAATTAAACAATTGGCGAGATAGATTCAGATAGACTGACCACATTAGTGAGTAGGGTCCTATATACCATGCTTGGGCACGCGATCCGCTCCAAACATTTGCGGACCGTCCAGTCCGACATACTCACGCCTCCTAGGTGCGAAGATTTCGTAGGAGGCTTAGTCTCTGGAGCAAAAAAAGGTTGACCACATTACCCGCTCTTTGCTAATGGAAAGAGGAAAGAAGAAGGAAAGGATGACAATGTAACGATAACACTATTTGGCCAGTAGTGTTTATTTGAGCAGGTAGTACCTGCACACAATTTTCACGTACTCAGGTCTGATATGAAACAAAACAATTTGGAAGAGATGATATGCTTGAAGTTATCGTCATTTGTAAATTCAAGAGCAAGCGGAAGCTTGGATGTGCCGTTTGATTATTTATCCTCTAGAATGACTTATCACCGCTCGTATGAGCTGTGTTAAGCTTTAGAACCAAAAACAAAAAATAGCGCTCTAGGCTTAGTATGAATGACCTTTTAATTATGCCGTAAATCTGCTTTCAGTCAACTTACAATAAACGAAATTACACGCGTCAAACCTATACGCACTAACTTCCCAAAATTTACGTGGTAATATAAATATAAGTACAACATAAAATATCAGTACAAAATTCTTAGTTGCACAAAAATTCAAGTTGAGTTTTTGATGTCAACCCTAGCTCTCAAACGTCCGATGACGGCCTTTGAGTCGATCACTCACACATAAACGCGTTCAGCATTTCACATAGACACACACATACATAGTTTTAATTTAAAAATACCGTGAGGGCTGTCTATTACTTTGAGAACCAACCTAATTGGTTGCTTTGCTCAACGGTTGGAAAGTAATTTGCGTGAAATTCTTTCGTTTAAAGCGTTTTAGTTGAAGCTGAATTGAGCAAAGTCAAAAGGTATTTCACGAAGAAGGCATCAACAATATTACGTTCAATATTAAATCATATTTTATGCGATTTAATCAATTACCTTGTGGGCGACTTGTTAACGAGCTATACTTGTGTTGTTAATAGTAAACAGATTACAGAAGGCTTTGGAACAAATAATAATAAATAAATAAATATTTAGTAACAATCACGCCACATTCAAATATCTTCCCTTGGCGGGATTCGAACCCGCGACCCCCTTGTGTAGTGACCATGTCACTTACCACTACACCAGACGGCCGTCAAATAAATTGCTGTTGTCCAGTATGCTATTTCTACAATTATACTAGCCACTGCTTTGATTCATTTACATAACTTTTAACAGTATTATTTATGTGAAATTTAAATGTGTGTATATTATATATGTCGGAGAAGTCACAATTATTAACACTATCGTCAGACATCATAGGGGCGAATAGGGAGATTGAGCTAAGAGAAATATTGAGTACACCAACCACGTTTGTTGTATTAGAACAATTTAGAAATCTTCTCTTGACGTTAGCAAATGAAAACGAATGACAGTTCTTAGGACTGAGGTGCCGCTCTTCAATAAGGCTGGTTGGTAAGTGTGATGACGTCTACGCACGCACCTCCATCGGCTAGGCTCTGTCGTAGCACGAAGTTAGCCAAGTTCCGACGATATCCGCAATCGTGCTGCCACTCTTGGGCATCGTGCTGCGTTTTGTTTAGCTACCAAACTAATGACCGAAGCAGAACCACGGTGAAAAGGGTGTTAAATGAAGACTAAGGGCTTCGGGCATATTGAAGAAAAACAGGACATCGTTTGAATGCTCGTCTAATGGACCTGAGACTGAAGAGATGCCGCGCTTTGTTGAAGCGGTACGCGGGAAAAAAATATCGGGAAATTCTTTTTTCGGATGAAAAAATTTTTACCGTAGAAGAGAGCTACAACAAACAAAATGATAAGGTGTACGCACACAGTAGTGAAGAAGCGAGCAACCGTATTCCGCGTGTCCAACGAGGTCATTTTCCATCCTCGCTCATGGTATGGTTGGGAGTTTCTTATTGGGGCTTAACAGAGGTACATTTTTGTGAGAAAGGTGTAAAAACGAATGCAGTTGTGTATCAAAATACAGTCCTGACGAACCTTGTGGAACCTGTTTCTCATACCATGTTCAATAACAGGCACTGGGTATTCCAACAAGATTCGGCGCCAGCTCATAGAGCGAAGAGCACACAAGACTGGCTGGCGGCGCGTGAAATCGACTTCATCCGGCACGAAGACTGGCCCTCCTCCAGTCCAGATTTGAATCCGTTAGATTACAAGATATGGCAACACTTGGAGGAAAAGGCGTGCTCAAAGCCTCATCCCAATTTGGAGTCACTCAAGACATCCTTGACTAAGGCAGCCGCCGATATTGACATGGACCTCGTTCGTGCTGCGATAGACGACTGGCCGCGCAGATTGAAGGCCTGTATTCAAAATCACGGAGGTCATTTTGAATAAACTTTAGTGTCATAAGAATATATGTTTTGTTAAGTTCATTTTGGTATATGAATGGTTACATAATGAATAAAGTTGTTTCAATTATTTTACATTAAACATGTGACAGAATGTATGACCTGACTAGGTATATCAAATTTAGTATTTGAAAAAAAAATGAAAGCCGTGTCATCCCTATAGAATTGGAACATTAGCCGTTTATGACAGTGGTTTTTGTTTGGTAGAACGTTCTGGGCCTATTAAACAATATTATTGTACATAATATTCACATAACATCTAAATATCTCAACCATTAAATACTCAATATTGGACAGCAGAATGGCGCGTGTTTTGTTATTTCCACATAGTCTCGATTCCGTACAATTTTCATTGCTTTGAAAGATGAAATCTATTTTCAGTCCAAGAATATGAGCTAGAATTCTTTAGTCGCATTTGAAATTGATTCTAAATCGATTTGTTAGTCGAAAGCTTGCGCTGGAGCGCTCGGGCGGAAAATAGGCAACTGTCAGTTCGCTAGCTCAGCGCGAGTTTCATGCCCTCGTCCGAAATAGACACCTGTTGTGCCTATTATGTTGTATACTAGCTGACCCGGCAGACTTCGTAGTGCCTTAATCGATAAATAAAATACCTAAACTTTTGTATAAAATAAACTTAAAACAAACAAAAGGAATCAGTCCGACGGGGACACAACAAAGAAAAAACAAAATTTCTTATTTTTATTTAATTCCGAGCATTTTCATATTTATCTACCTTTTAAACCTTCTCTGGACTTCCACAAATAATTCAATACCAAAATTAGACAAATCGGTCCAGCCGTTCTCGAGTTTTAGCGAGACTAACGAACAGCAATTCATTTTTATATATATAGATGTAAAGAGAAACCTTTATTATTTAAAACTCTTTAGTTTTTGAAAAGGACATATTTCATTGTCATTCAGTTTCACGGAGTTAAGTCTGTCATTCAGTAAAAAGAGAGCTCAGTTTTGTATAGTTTATTAATACTGTTCACTGTTTAATTTTTAATATTAATTTTAAAAGAGATTAAGAGCTTTGAATGTTGTTTTTTAATTACAACACAGAGAATACAATTTAGTCTTTTATTGTTTATTCATTCTGAAATACCCCATATCATTGTATACTTATATATGGCGGCGATAGGTTAGCAGGATGTCTGTCAGTAGTAAGAGTTTTAATATAGTACCGTCAGTAGTACAGCGCAATGTACAGCGAATCGTGAACGGATTACACTAGCAAATTTGTAATTTTTCAATGTTGATTACTAGTGAAAACAGAGTCGATAGCCCGTTCTTCAGAGACACTGATCATTTATCTCATTTGTAATTTCGTAGTCACCGCGAGCTTTTCCGCCCGACATTCGCGTAATTCAGATTATATTTTGTGGCACAATTTTGTTTGTAATTACTGAAATTACTCAGTCCTGAAACATGATAGGCTGCATCTCAATTATTCGAGAAATTTGTTGTTAATTTTAATGTCTTTTCTCTTTAATAGATTAGCTTTTGGTTTTAGAATTTTTTATTTAATTAGTTAATTAGTATTCTGTGTTATGGACGTTGATTTAATATTGTTTTTAGGTTGGCTAGTCGAGATTCAGTAAAATGTATTGTTTGTGATTGGTAGTGATCATGCAATCATACCCATGAATTGATTTCCCAATCATTGTTTTTTTTTTATTGCCTCTGTAGCAAGAATAGGAAAACCACCTTCTTTTGGGTCCAAGATTATTTGAGCTGAAACCACTCAACCCTGTTTATTTTTCTACTTGAATGCATTTATATTCATTTGAAAAACACGCATCCCTAATTTTATGCGGGGTTTCTGAAAACCTTAATCTGTACGAAAAAATTTTTGGAACGAAGCTCCTTTTGGGACGATGCGGAGGGGTACCCTAACCGGGAAAAAACGTCCGTAACGTAAGATTTTTATTATAATAGTAATGCACACAGTGTACGACTTAACTTTGTAATAACGTACAAAACATAACATATTTTTTTATTATATATTTTTTATAAATCATTGTGATTAAAATAAAGTTGATAACTTTGTAAAGTAGTTTTTTTTCTTATCAATAAAAAAATCATAATAAAAAATGTATATCCGAATACTTAATTATTTTCTTTATGTCTCGAATAGAACTTAAAATTAATATTTTTATAATAAGGAACTTCGTTCCTATCCGTTGTCCCACGACCACACATCCTTTTTTTTTGTTTTTTTTTGTTGTTTAAATTTTTTTTAAATCTAGTAATGTGTACTTTTGGTTGTGATATATAAAAAAAATGACGTCACTCAGCGTGTGTAATCATAATATACGCATACGTTTACAGGTATTGTCGAGTGCGTTCCAACTTTGAGCTTAACAAGGTGAAGTGTAGGTCGGGAATTACGGCAAGCCAAGACCGCAGAGCGTTCTCCTTGTGTTAAACGCTTTCCACCGAAATGAGACGGTTGCGTCAATTTCACATGATACCGTAGCTTTGTGTTTTGCATATATTTCAGATTCAGAAGCATTCGAAGACGGTCATTTTATTTGAATTAAAGACCAAAAAACAACTTAAGTCATACGGATAATTAAATAGTGCTCTCCGATGTTATAGAATTAAAGATAGAAGACTAAATGGTGGTAGGACCTCTTGTAAGTCCGCGCGTGAGACCACCACCCTGCCTATTTCTACTGTGAAGCAGTAATGCGTTTCGGTTTGAAGGGTGGTGCAGCCGATGTAACTATACTCGAGACCTTAGAACTTATATCTCAAGGTGGGTGGCGCATTTACGTTGTATATGTCTATGAGCTCCAGTAACCACTTAACAACAGGTGACCGGTGAGTTGTAAAAAAAAAACTCACTAGTCGTTTGTAAGATTGAGATTTCTTCTCGTGATGGCATTGTTTAGTTTATAGTTCAGGTACCTAATATCAGCAATTAATTTAAAAACCTTACTTTACTATCTAGTGTTTATACGTTACACATAAACTCATAATAAATTAAATTTTTTAGAGCTCCGGTCTTCAAAAGAAAAAAAAAACAGAACTCTACAAGATCACATTACCATGTAACATCACATTTGTGTATATTTTCTCTCGGGAACGACTAAATATGACATAATAATGCCAAGATCAAATATTAAGGCGGAACGAAGTCATAAAAATCTCAAGTCGGTCCGTCAACGGAATCAAAAGATATAGTCGTGTTTTGTAACATATTAAAATTTTGTAAGGCACTTCCCGTTAATTATTTGGAATCATGAAATTTGACCAGAGACAATGTCTTATCTATGCTAACATTATAAAGCTGAAGAGTTTGTTTGTTTGAACGCGCTAATCTCAGGAACTACTGGTCCGATTTGAAAAATCCTTTCAGTGTTAGATAACTAATTCATAGAAGAATGCTATAGGTTATATAACATCACGGTAAGACCAATACTAGTGGAGCACCAATAAAAAACGTTTCAAAATAGGTGCTTAAATGGCTCCCATTCTATAATTCAAAAATATTTCCACTTTCTACGTAAATGAAGTGGGGGGTAAAATTTAGCGTTTTTCCCAAAGTAATTATTCCACGCGGACGGAGTCGCGGGCAAAAGCTAGTTGTACAAATAAAGAAGAAATACCGAAAATAGTACATTTGTACGTTCAACACAAAATAAAGGGTATTTTGTTATTTACAAACTTACATTTGCAGGTATGCCATTGACCGTTGCGTAGAAAATGTAGGGGAGATAAAAAAAGTCTGACTGTAAACTTGAGTTTGTCTTTCAAGCTACCGTATAAGCCTCTCCATATTACAGCGTGAATGGCACGGGAAGCCGCGAACCACCGGCGAAATACGAGTGTTAATATACATTTTTCCAAATTCCTCTATGATTATTTAGATAATTTCAATGTAAAAATTAATTTCCAAATGACGCAATAAGTTAGGTATTAGTTAAACTAATCTCCGCTTCTATATTTGGTTATAATTAACATAAACTTTAACCGAATTATCTATAAGTACATATGAAAGGATGCCACATTTCTTCGAAATTATATAGTTATTGTATGTATGTATGATGTACTTTTTTTAATTTCTATAGGTTTTGGATTTTATAAAAGAGCATGGTCTCTATGTTAACACATACCCTCTACGAATGCTACGATCTTTGTAGACAATTGCTACGATGCTACAAAGATCTACGAAAATTCTTATTATCTATTATAAATAGCCTGCTCTAACATTTAGGAAGCAACATAAAGCTTACTAAATAAAGGTAAGCTCTTGGATTAAAATGTAATCAGTAGTTATTTTGCGTATTTTTTTTTTCATTAATTTTTTTTTTTTTTTCGAAATATAATTTTAAGTTCTATTCGAGGTATAAAGAAAATAAAAATGGAGGGTTCGCAACAGCCCACGGTCATTCGGTAACGTGCGAACTTATTGTGGTACACTTCATTCACGGTTGTTTGTATAATAGTTAGTGTATTGCGCAAACGAACGCTCTGAGATCGTGGTCAATGAGTGATAAAAAAATGTTATTTTTTGTGTGTGTAATGTTATGTACGTTATTATAAAGTTAAGTCGTACAGTGTGTGCATTACTAATTTGTACGTTATTACAAAGTTAAGTCGTACACTGTGTGCATTACTAATAAAAATCTTACGTTACGGACGTTTTTTCCGGGTTTCCGCATCGTCCCATAAGGAACTTCGTTCCAAAAAGTTACATAAGAAATCAAACTAATAATTAATTTTATCGTTTTATCCTATTGATACTGGTCAGGATGCAGGTAAAGGTATGAAGCGGTTTGGTTCTGTCCCTGGCATTGCTGACGTCCATGAGCGTAATGGTAACCACTTACCATTAAGTCGTCAAATGAAGTCGGCGAAAATGACGTTCAAACATAAACAGGTTCTTCTTCTCAGAGTCGTACACTCCTGACGGAGTGGTCTTAATGTTTGGTTGCGGCTTTTGAGAGACTTCTCCATCTCTCTCTATTTGTGGCGGTACGTGTACATTTAGTAAGGAAACATTTAGTATATGCACCTGTCCTGGTGAAACTGGAAAGGCCTCCGGGCCACCAGTAAATATTAAATCATAAAAAAAAAACTTAGTATATGATTTAATCAAGTTTGTCCATCTTGCACCCACAAGATCGGCTGCGAGAGCATTGACCGTCTACTCATCCTTGAACCATTAATCGGTCCAATGAGCTTTAATTACGAATGATAAATCTAAACATATTAAGAATTCGCAATTGCACAATCCACGAAAGCCTTTATTTGGTTTGGAGCTCTTTAGAGGATAAGCAGATACGAAGCGAATAAAAGCGTTTTAGTTAAATTCTAAATATTTTACGTAATAGTTCAAAGCGGCTGTGAAGAAAAAAAAAAATCGTAAGAAATTAATATATACAAGATGCTTACCTTAAAATATTATTAGAAAAATATTCATTTCCATTCTTATTAATTTTAAAACGTAATTTCATTATGAGAATACATTAAGTGATTATTCAATTTCGAAAACCTTTGTCTTGAACTAACTTAAAGTCGCTAAGTTTTAATTAAACTTGTTTAAGATTGTGTTTAGCATTGCAAAGCGATGTGTAGCGCACCTACTGTACCGTTCCAATAATGCAGTTTCATAATTAGATATATTTTTTTCTAATACAACCAATTTTTTGTAATGGGTGGACGAGTCTACCAGGTGTTAAGTGATTACAGGAGCCCATAGACATCTACAACGTAAATGCCCTAACCTACCTTGAGGCATGATTTCTAAGGGTCTCAAGTTCAGTACAACGGCAGCCCCACCCTTCAAACCGAAACGTATTGCTGCTTCACGGCAGACATAGGCGAAGGGCAATAACAAGAAGACGACGCCGTCAGCTCCACCCGAGCCGTCAGCTCCACCCGAGCCGTCAGCTCCACCCGAGCCGCGCGCATTCCCTCCGGCCCCCGCTGCCCTTACGGT
The DNA here is from genome assembly GCF_003987935.1 of Bombyx mandarina. The sequence goes on from NW_021011494.1 coordinate 3,109,477, forward strand.
CAGTTGGGCGACCGTTGCGCGTAGAGGAGCACGGCCGAGAAGGGAAAAGGAGCCAGCACCGACGACCAACGCGGAAGGCCAACGAGACAGAAACCCTGCCCCGCTCAAGCCTAAGAAGAAAGGTAGAAAGAAGAGACTTCGAACTCCGCGCTCGCAGGCCGTTATTCTGAGGCTGCACCCGGAGGCCATCGAAAAGGGGCTCTCCTACCGGGAGGTGCTCGCCGAGGCGAGGGCCAGCATCGACGCCGGAGCCTTAGGGATCCCCATCGAGAAGGTCCGGTCAGCAATAACCGGAGCCAAAATACTCATAGTGAGCGGCGAGGACCAGATCGCGAAGGCCGACTTGCTGGCCGAGAAGCTCAAGGAGGTTCTCTCTTCCAAGAGAGTAACGGTGACAAGACCGATAGTGACCGCTGCAATCCGCATAAGCGGACTTGACGATTCGCTGACGGAGGAGGAGATATGCACCGAGCTTGCGCGCATCGGCGAATGCTCCGTCGATGCAGTCAAGGCTGGCTCTATCAAGCCCGGATCCGGAGGAATGGGCCAGGTTCTCGTTCGTTGCCCGATAGCAGCGGCGAAGAAAATTGTTACAGTGACGAAGCTGCGCATCGGGTGGAGCGTTGTTCGCGTCCACCTGCTGGAGGCCCGGAGGCTACAATGCTTCCGCTGCCACGCGTTGGGCCATGTGGGTGCGCGGTGCCCGTCGTCGGTCGACCGCAGCCACGACTGCTACCGGTGCGGACAGACCGGCCACGTGGCATCCGGATGCACACTGGCACCGCGATGCGCCGTCTGCGCCTCCGCCGGGAAACCAGCGGACCACACTTCGGGGGGCAAGGCCTGTGCAAGGCCCCCGAGAAAACCGAGGAGAGAGGACGTCGCTGCACCCGCGGCCGCACCCGTTGCTGCAGACCGAAGTCAACTCGGCGAGACGACGACTCCGATGGACGTCCAGCCTCCGTCGGGCACAAGGAAGACCGGGGCTTTATGAAGAACCGGGCATGCCGATGAACCGAGGAGGAAGTCGTGAGGAGGANGGGCCGGTCACATCTGTCGAGCCAGCGACGCCAGGTGGGGGAGGAAAGTCCTCGAATGGAGGCCACGGATGGGTATAAGGAGCGTGGGGCGTCCTCCAACCAGGTGGACTGACGACTTAGTGCGCACGGCGGGAAGTCGTTGGATGCGGAAGGCGGAGGACCGCATTATGTGGAAGGCATTGGGGAAGGCCTATGTCCAGCAGTGGGCAGATAAAGGCTGATGATGATGATGATGATGATGATGAATCCAAAGAGAATTAATTAAAATGTTAATTTTCTAATTGTATTCCTCTCGCGTGTTATTGTTAATTTTCATTTTTCAATGTCCAATGGTGCAGAATAACTATAATAAAAAGTAAAGCTTAAAGAAAAGTATTAAATTGACGCCAGTTGACACTCCATTTTAAAATGTCATATCCACCATTAAATGGTGTATTTTATTGGTTTCAGTACCGTATGTTACTGAAACAAACTCCTTGTTTGTTCGAATATTTTTGTTGTTGCTTAGATGGGTGGACGAGCTCACGACCCACTTCGTTTTGTGGCTACCGGAGCCAATGAATATCAACAACCTAAATGCCGCCAACCGCCTTAAGATATGAGTTCTGAGTCATGAGTTTTTACGAATTATTGCTTCCTAGTCGTACGGGCTCACAAGATGCTCTACAACACAGACTAGCATTTTAGCGGGTATGAATAACATTGTATTGTATTTGGTGAATCCGCGCGGGTAAGTACCACCGCCCTGCCTTTTTCTGCCGTGAAGCAGTAATGCGTTTCGATTTGAAGGGCGGGGCAGCCGTTGTAACTATACTGAGACCTTAGAACTTATATCTCAAGGTGGGTGGCGCATTTACGTTGTAGATATCTATGGCCTCCAGTACCCACTTAGCATCAAGTGGGCTGTGAGATTGTTAAACCATCTAAGCAATAAAAAAAATGTATAGTAAAAACACGATGTTATTCCTTCACAGTAGAAGTCAATCGTGAACATTTGTTAAGTATGTATTTCATTAGACCGGCACAGTCGCATCGCTCAATACGAACGCATTGGGCGTCTTAACTTCAAGCCACTACGACTTCAGAGAAGCTATTGAGAGCAGCGCTTTCTCTGGCCCCATAGAGAAACATCGACGCTTCGACATTGTCCTCAGGCTTGACATAGCGCAAACAAATGTGTACACAAAAAAAGATCAGCCATTGTTAAAATTGTTCGCAAGGAATACCTAAAAAGTAAAACTGTTTTAATATAGGGCAATGAAAGGTTTGTACATAATAATTATATATATATGTGGCGTAGCAAAATGAAACAAAGGAAGTATTGTTTCAGTTCATTCAAGTTCACAAGTAATTTTATTTCTTATCTTTGACGGAATTTTCATGCTCGGACTTTTTTGACATTGACATCATAAGTAGACATTTGGAATAGACCAAATAAAACTTAAGGGAGTTCATATAGAGTCCCTTCTTTATTTCGCCGTAAAGTCGTGTTTTATGTAATTAACACCACAGTTGGAACAATATAAATTTTATTGTTGTAGCGGCATAAATAATTCTAAGTAATTACATTATATTAGTTATTTAACACATTATAAATTATTTTTACGTTTTAAATATTTGGCGGTAAAAAGGTCCTGTGTCACAGACTATATTCTGTTTCCCACATCTCGTGCGTTCCGGCTTACGCATCATAAAAAGGCATAAATATCTATGTTTTCTGATGCATTTTTTTATTTGATTGGATTGAGAGGTAAGCCAGTTCACGACCCCCCTGCTGTTAAGTGGTTAACGGAGCCATATATAACACTAATTTACTTGTTTCAATAATAAAACAGTCATGTATTTCGATACAAAACTTAAAAGTAGGTGAGTAATAAATTAATTCCGTCATCTATGTATACAATAAATAGAGACAAAACATTCATAAATTGCTAGTGGTATGGTGTACCTATTGTGTATCAAATGGTAGTCTATTTGATGACGTGCGGTCACTTGGCCGTGGATGAGCCGTGAGGGCTTAAGCAATAAAATAAGAAGCATTTTTGATGGCTTCATTTTCTAAAAATGTGTTAATTCGAAAAAAAAAACCTTGGGTGTTTCGTCTATGCCTAAGTTTTATAGAAGTTTGATTAGGAATTTCCTTTCCAAGTATTTGTGAACTTCCTACTCTTTAAACTCATAATTTTCTTTATCTCTTGCTCGTTGTAAAGCAGTTTAAGTAGGCCCTCTAAATTTGCCCTTCAACAAAATAACATCCAAACATTTTCATTCTCGTGCTGCTAATAGAATTAGAGTCTCTGCTGTCCCACCAATTACGATGGGAATGATTTACAATTTCGCCGCAGGAAAATCGTTTAAGCGGCTTACAGTGGAGCGCCTACTCATTGTAAATGGTTCCAGATAAGTAGAATGGCGTCGGTTTTTAATTTCCCCCGAGAATCGAACCCTAACGATTTGGAGACCTGTTCGAGACATTGTTTCTAATGGGCCACCATCGATAAGATCGTATTTGATCACAACGGATATACTCCCTATTATGTCATACATGGAGTTTACGTGGAAGGCTTTAGAGGAAGAGGTAGACCTAAGAAGAAATGGATAGATTACGTGAAAGACGATATGTGTTAGAGGGGAGTGAGCGAAGAAATTGTATATGTTAGAGGAGTATGGAAGGAGAAAAAATGTTGCGCCGACCCCAGGTGACTGGGAAAAGAGCCAGAGAATGACGATATGTCCGTACGTGTAGTTCCGTATTTTTTATTATTTTTATATTGCTTAGATGGGTGGACGAGCTCACAGCCCACCAGGTGTTAAGTGGTTACTGGAGCCCATAGACATCTACAACGTAAATGCGCCACCCACCTTCAGATATAACTTCTAAGGTCTCAAGTATAGTTACAACGGTAGCCCCACCCTTCAAACCGAAGCGCATTACTGCTTCACGGCAGAAATAGGCAGGGCGGTGGTACCTACCCGCGCGGACTCACAAGAGGTCCTGCCACCAGTAGCAATTATAGATTTTTCTTCGGTTTTCGTGAATCGCAGATATGATTAAAACTGCTTTTATGGTTTTGTTTTGTATTTTTTATTGTCATATAATAATATTATTGTAAACGAATACGAATTTTTTACAGTTTTCGTGGTCACAGAGTCGTCCGAGCTTAAAGTGTAAAAGCAGCTTTATTAATACGATATTCTGTCCTATAGTGTGACGATAAGCTTGTGATTATGATTAGTCCACTAAAATGTGGTGACAGTAATACTTTGTTGGTTGTTAAAATAATGCAAATGCGCAACAGTTCAGTAGCAACCGATGCTCACGGAAATTACATTCGATCGAAGCTTCACCTGTTTCATCTTCATTATTTCATAACTCTCGTTGTTATAAAATTTTGTTTCCTATAATTAAATCTTATACGACTCTTCCCGACATCTATTGGCGAATAATAATACTATTTTTCATAATTGAGAGCAACTAACTGCTTTTAAAACACAATAACACTATTTCAGCAGATGGCGTTGTTAAGCCACCCGAAGCCAATGAGTGTTTGGTTTAAGGTTAGACCAAGAAAATGAATTGTTTATTTATATTATTATTTGTGTCTTTTTAACTGGCGTGTTCACTTAAAAATAATTTCTAAAATCACAATTTATAAAAATAAAATAAAAATACCGAGCGAAGCTCGGTCACCGTCTGGTATCGATTTATGTTTCGATTATTTTTAAAAATGCTCGTAAACTATGATGTTAATATTACCGTGAAGTTGTTGCATAAATTTCAATTGACATCAATATTTTGACTGCGTAATGAGAAGATGTAGCATAGGAATAACCATTTCATGTAACACAGGGTTGTGATAGCCGAAACTTCTACACCATGAAAGACACTCAACGCTTTCGCCGATTATCAATGTTTGGCATATTCCCTAGGCAAATATTTTATTTTTGGTTCGATTACTATCGGCCATGTTGGATTTTGAATTCGCCACACCTAAATTCCGTTTACTCGTAATCCCTAGTGGGATTTTCGAGCTGGCTTGTTATTTTTATATAAAGAATGAAGACTTTTTTTGCTGTAATCGTGGAGTTTGTTTACAATCTTGTTTTTTTTTATAACGTCATAGATAAATATAGTTCCTATGAACCGTATCGAATCTTCGAAATTCACCTCTTGTAGGCAGAATAGACGTCCTTTCTATAAACGACTTAGCTTATTCTGCCTACAAGAGGTGAATTTGGCAATTACACGAGAACATCAGATGTATTGACATTTGAAACCGAGATTTATCATTACATTAGCATTAGATTTACAGCAGAATGGCTATGAACCTATTGTTACGCGCTGGGGCTCGGGATAACTAAAATTCTACCGAATTACAAGTTAACACTGTATTAGCACTTAATACACTCCACAAACATTTCAAAATTTTCAATTCACTTCTTCCGCTTCGCTTCAGGTGATCCGTTCGCTGTTTCGCTTCGAGTAGTTCCGATTACTAACTGTTTCGTGCCATCTTTGCGACGCTTTTAAAGCCGATAGCACATCCTTAGAACTATCGAGAACATTCCTCACAAGTCGAGTATTTTCGATTTGTGTTTCCGCTATCTGACAATAGATGGCGTTGTACTTCTCGAGTGTTCTAGATACTACTAGACCTTTCGATATTCGTTCGCTTATTCGGCGCTAGACGGCGTTACTCTTACCGGCGTAACACTATATACATATCTATTCATTAGTAAATCTATTTCGTGTATGGAGATATTTTGTCGATGTGGAGATGAAAACTGTAATTGATGACGTGCATCGTGGATATATTTCAGTAGCATTAACGCTCCGTCAATAAGAGTATTGTTTTTAATTAGAAGTCGTGGTGGCCTTAAGAATAAACTCGTATTTATTTATCGTAAATAAAATAAAACATCGCTCATTCATTCTCTGTATAAAAAGAGAGTGACCAGTAAGAATTAATTTTACTCTATGAATCTTAAAGTTTTCATACGATAAGCGAAGAAAAGTATCTGATTTATTTGTGAATCAAAAGTTCAGGGGCAAACTGAACAATATTTTCCTGAAAATAAGCACTTCACACAGTTTACATTTTAATTTCGAAAACATTCTTGAACAACTAACTAACAAGACAAGTGAGTGGAGTTTCACAGTTTTTATAAGACTCGCGCGAAAACATGAAGTATTTGCATAAAATGTGTTCGGAAGTTTATCGAGCAAACAATTTAGGATGGTTTTTGTTAAAACAACATTTTCATTTTTTTTACATTTTATCGCTTTTGTTAGTTAGTTAGAGTTTAGTTTGTTGAATCTGTTCTCTATAGTAAAGCTCGTCAGCAAGAACATAATTTAGCGATATGTACAATAATACTAGTGTATTTTCTATCTGTTTGTCCGTGCATTGGAGTATCATTGCAAATCAATCAAAATGGGTCGTCGTACCACCTGACGGGGGCACGGAGCGGGCCTCGGGGCAAACTCCACTGCCCGGGCAGAAGCTCCCTGCCACACAGGGCAGGGGTGGAATATATGCAAGACGGGATAAGAGGGGGCTGTTCTTGGCGTGCTCGACACACTCGCATCGACAAAAATACATACATATATATAATACGATGGGCTTGATATTACAAGGAGGAGCGATGCCCGTGGACGACGCACCCCGGCGCCGGCTGCTGCACTCTGCTACTTTTTTTCTTTTTCTTTTTCTTCTTACTACAGACTACTAAAGCTAACTACACTAATATTTACAAGAGCAGATGGACAACAGTCAGCAAATGTTCCGGGGCCCGCCACCGGCCCCATGCCGCGGCCCCACCTCTACAAACCAGAAGGGGGCCGCGGCACTAGTTAGGCGCTCACCCGCTCAGGGCTCCCCAGAAGGGGAAGACCGTCCCGGGGAGGGACCCAATAAAATAACACTCCCCTGACGGGGGAGTGGTCCACCCACGGGGGTGGTGGAAATGGGTCCCCGTAGGGGGCACCCCAACAATGTGGGGGCGAAATGACGAGTGTGGACAACTCAGTCCCATGGGGGCACTCATTATGAGCACTCCCATATCACTCCGATTAAGCCGACTATCTTACCATAGCCGGGGGTTCCAGTAGCTCCCTTGGTAGCGCCCGACCATCAGGTGGCCTAGCGTGCAAGGGAGTTAAATTGTGCAGATGCTCATGGGGTACACCGTCAGCCCGCTCGTAAAGATTACGAGCTAGCCTCCGGATGAACTCCTCGAGCGACTTCACATCCAGATCCCGGGCGATTACGTCATTTCTGACGTAACGCCCTGCTCCGACTATCGTGTGAAGAGCCAGATTCTGCTGGGCCTGTAATTTCACCCGCATGATCTGCGGGATGAGGTGATACCAGGCCGCAGCTGCGTACGTGATACGTGAACGAACATACGTCTTGTAAATGCCGAGCCTAGTCCTGATCGGCAACCTGAAGGCCAACACCGGCCGGAGGAGAGCCCTCGCACAGCGAGCGGCCGCCAACACTGATGGGGCGTGGGTGGTCATTCTCAAACCCCGGTCGATATTGAGCCCCAGGTATCGGATGCTGGGCCTAAACTCGACATTGACGCCACAAAGACTAAGCTGTCCTGGGACGACTGTTGTGCGGACCAGGCCGAAGAGAATAGCTGCAGTCTTCCCCACGTTGACCGCAACCCCCCATCGGTCCAGCCACTGGGGCAGTAGGTCCAATAGCCTCTGCATCCTCGAAATTGCCGCAGAGGGGAAGTTTGAGGACGCGAAGTAGGCGCTGTCGTCGGCAAACAGCACCAACTTCACGTCAGCTTTCCACTCTCGGAGGTTGCCCTCGAGAGTGGGGATGTCGTTATTATAGAGAGCGTAGAGGACTGGAGCCAGGACGCTGCCCTGGGGAACTCCAACCGTGACTGGGTGCACCGACGACTTGGCGCCCTCGACCGCGACAACGAAGGATCTTCCTTCCAGGTACGACTCCAACAGTCGCACGTAGGCGTGCTGGAAGTCCGTGTTCCGCAACAGCTTGTAGATCAGTCCCGCATGCCAGACACGATCGAAGGCCTTCTCGATATCGAGAAAGACTGCGGCCGTGTATGTACTGGCGCGCGTTGGACCGATCCAGTAAGTGATGCATAACTCAGACCAATTGCAGCGTTGTCGAGTGACCGCTACGAAACCCGAATTGCTCGGGTCTGAGAAGGATGTGCGGCGACACCCTTCTCAGCAGCAGCCGCTCGAACAACTTGCCATGCGACAGCAAAGTGATCGGACGGTAACTGGGATTTCTCCTATCCTTGCCGGGTTTGGGCAAGGCAATAACCTTGCCCAATTTCCAAATTCCCGGGAAGTTTCCTGTGGACAGAATGGAATTGAACAGCCGTGTCATGTATGACACGACCGTTTCAGGGAAGTGGAAAAATGCGAGGGAGGGAATACTGTCCTCACCCGGCGCCTTGCGCCTCTTCATCCGCTTGATGGAGAGGCGCAATTCGCTGGGAGTGATGAGATCATCATCTCTCAATGGTGGCACCGGGGATGAGAGTAGGCTTGCTACGCTGAGTATCATTGCAAAAATGTTTTTTTTTATAAAGATTTTTCGAATTTCCATTTAAACTCTTACATAGTGGTTACCTAGCAAATAATATAGTTAATGTGCAAATGACTGCTTTTTTGTTATGTTTCCACGTCCCAGCTACAAAACCGAGATTCGGATCAGAAATAGTTTGAATCGTGGAAAAGAAATAGCTAACCTTTCATTTACCTACCGGATAAATGCTTCAATAAATAAATCCACGTAGGTCCAAAAACACCATTCTGGGAATTTGCGTATAAGTAGGATGTTTTTTTTAAATCTAATTTAGTTGAAAATTCTTAATATAGGTAATGGCATATATGTACGTACTTTTCGGCCAATGGAACAGTTACTTTATATCTTTTGGTTTATATTCGTTGCATTTTACAAATATTCAATGTCGTTGAAAAATTAAATCGTTTTGCATATTGTCTCGTAAATCGTAACTTACAATGCATAAGTAAATATCTACGGGCAGATTGGAGCGATCAAGTCGTCAAGGGAACGCTTCGGGTTAAAGTTTGATTGTTATAAAGTGCAGCATTAAGTGAGCACCTGTTACAGATATAAACTTGTGGATTACGAGCCTCGCGGCGTCCCCACGCGGTTCGCTTAGGCTCCCTTCATACTTACAAGTTTGGTTTAAGATTCGTGTGGTCTTTGATAGTCGATCTAGTCGATATTTTATTTACCTCGTCTTGATATATCAGCAAGTGGTTATTGCGTAATTTATTAATAACGTCAATAGATTAGTGACAAGCAAGCGAAATGAAACTGTATTTTATTTATTGGTAATAAGGTTTATTATGTACCATCATTTTTAATATTACGACAGTTGTGCATTACAATTTGAAGTGTGGGACAGTCTTTAAAATGTAAAATTAAGTTTCACCTCATGTGTAAAAGTCAACGGTGCCATTGATTTGTGTATTCTTGTCTGCCCATTTACAGTAAACAAAATAAATATTCAAAAGTTGAATTAATCTCGATCCTATTTTTGGTTCAGTAAGTGATATCTATACTAATATTATATTATATATTATCTTCTATATTATTATTATTATAATAATAATTATAATAATATTATAAAGAGGAATGATTTGTTTGTTTGTTTGTATTGAATAGGCTCCGAAGCTACTGAACCGATTTCAAAAATTCTTTCACTGTTTGAAAGCTACACTATTCCCGAGTGACATAGGCTATAATCGAAAAAAATTCGGTATCCTTACTAAAACTCCAATAATGTAACCCAAGGTGTAAAAAAATTACCTAAAATATTCTTTAAATCGCGTGCCCTGCGAAAACTATTGATGATAGAATAAAATAATGTACTACGACTTTGTAGAACACATTATTATTTACAAAAAGCGTCGCAACAGCATATGTCTAACTATTATAGTTATGCCGCAATAAGTGTTCTTTTATCTAAAAAAATAAAACAACGTCAAATTATATCGTTGAAATTTTTGTTAAAGACCCGAGCGGAGCCGGAGTGGCCCCCTAGTTTTCAAATAATACAGTTCTCGAACCTGTGACCTTTTGGACATGAAGCAGAATTCGTAACCCTTATGTTTATGCCATTTGATTCTATAACGCTTGATAACAAAATGTATCCGTCCAGCCTTAAATCTACGTACTGGAAACAAATTTATAATCTGAGTGGAGTATTCGTTTTGATTACTTTAAATTTGTTGATCGTTGCGACGAGAAAACATTAATTGCTCATTAAAGCCTGATCTTGGAATTACTCAACTGTATTTTGATGAATTTTATTTCCCTGCAATGTTCAGAGTGGTTTAATAGGGCCGCTGTGTCGTGGAAATCGGCGTCGTTGGCTGTCGACTATCCCCATTAGTTGGGTATCTGTACTGGTCGGAGTCTGGTTGTAGCGTTGACTACGGGAGCCCCCCTACTCTAGTCGGGTCCTGACCCTGGTCTGAGGTCGAACGTCGAGTGAGAGAGTGTAAGGGGAGTCGTTTGGTAGGTGAGGTCGTAAAACACCCTTGATCCCGCGATCCCCTCCCTATATAGTCCTCCATGAACCGTTCAGTCCGTTAGCGGTAGGCAGCGGCTTGGCTCTGTCCCTGGCATTGCTGAAGTCCATGGGCGACGATAACCACTCACCATCAGGTGGGCCGTATGCTCGTCTGCCTACAAGGGCAAAATAAAATAAATAAATAAAAAAACATATCCCCTATTGCAAGGGCCTTGTAAGAGTTTTACTGGTGGTAGAACCTATTGTGAGTCCGCGCGGGTATGTATCACCGCCCTGCCTATTTCTGCCATGAAGCAGTAATGTGTTTCGGTTTGAAGAGTGGGGCAACCGTTGTAACTACACTTGAGATTTTAGAACTTATATCTCAAGGTGGGTGGCGCATTTACGTCGTAAATGTCTATGGGCTCCAGTAACCACTGCACACCAGGTGGGCTGTGAGCTCGTCCACCTGTCTGGCAATAAAAAAAAAAAGATTCAGTCCCCGATCCGGAAAAAAATATATTCTACAATGCAGGAATAACATCGTTGAATTAAAGTCCAATGCACAAAAAACATTATATCGTAATTACCATACATTTGTGACAATAGATCTCAAGATGGGTGATTACTTCCACGTTGTGATGGCAGGGCCGTGAGTTCTTTTACTCATCTACGCAATAAAAAATAATTGAGGAAGATGTTTCTACTGTTATGTAGTTGAGGTCGTCCTATCCTTATACATCTGAACGATTGATTGGGTCAACCGAAATAAGCTGAACAGTGCTACCTACCGCTGCTAATTCAGAATACGTCAAACTAAAAGCAGTTGTAAATTCGAAATATAACTTACAATAATAAGATAAAATAAATAATAGTTTAAAAAACTATCAAAATACGCTTTTATAGATAATCCAACTAAACAAAAAAACGTGGGGTGCTTTTCAGGATATTATCAAAATAACCCTTTAACTACTGATACCAGGCACCTCACGCTTTTTTTTACAATAAAATCATTTTTTCTTACACTATTTTTAATTCAAATTTATTAAAATTTATTTTCTATTTTTTAGTTGTATTTTCTATAAAAGCATATTTTGATAGTTTTTAAAACTATTATTTATTTTTCACTTTTTAGTTGAATTTCAACTTTTTCAACTCTTTTTTAAATATTGAATTGTCGTCGGTCCTTAATGAGTGTTCGAAACCAATCCGTTAGTTTTTAAATTTTTACCACGGCAACACGGATCGCGATTTGACGGTGCCGTCGCGATTTGACATCTGTCACTTTGTCTTGCTTCTCGAACGGGACGGTACCTGTATATTGACGGTCTACGCTAAAGTTGTGTATCATCGCTAATCCTTATCCATTCCTGCCCTATACCCTTCTCCCTAAGTGATACGGCGTGAGAAGACGAAGGCATCGGTTCCGGTGAGTGATTGCATGATATTTTNTCCATTCCTGCCCTATACCCTTCTCCCTAAGTGATACGGCGTGAGAAGACGAAGGCATCGGTTCCGGTGAGTGATTGCATGATATTTTGTTAAAATAGTACATACGGCGCCGCGAATCGCGGCACATGTTCGACGCGCACCTCGTGCTGGTTTCCGTAGCCCTAGGCTGCCACGAGGTCGCTGGGTTCGAATCGAACAATGAGTATACCAAATTTCGAATTAATCCGACGCTTTGAAGTGGGTCAAAATCATGTTCAAAGATTCCGTTACAAACATACATACGTCTGAAGCTAATAAAAGTGTATTAATTAGTATTTCATGGTTGAAGACGTTGGTAAACATAAATTAAAAGAAAAATGATTTAATACAATACAGATTGAGAACCTAAAGATGTCTGTTAAAAATTTACAATCATCATCGCTTCGTTTCTTTTTTTTAATAGGAAATCTATAGTTTGTTGTCTGATATCTAAATTAAACTGTTTTTGAATTAAACCGTTATAAATGCCTCGATAATCTATATATTAATACGTGAAGCAAAAACTTTGTATCCCTTTTTACGAAAATTGCGCGGTCGGAGGAGTATGAAATTTTCCACACTTATAGAGAATATAGAGAAGAAGTGCACAATGCTAAGATTTTTTTAAATAATGCATAAAATATACACGATGGTTGGATGGCGTGGAGCGCGACCTCAAAAATATCGGCGTCAAGAACTGGAAGGAGAAAGCCCTGAACAGAGCAGTCTGGAGAGACATACTGGACCAGGCTAAGGCCCACCCTGGGCTGTAAGGCCTAAGATGATGATGATGATGATAAAATATACATTAAATCATTACACACACTACCATATATTTGACACACACACATATACTCATTATTTAATGTCAAACTGTTGTTATTGCCTATAGTCTGTAGTCAAATTGAGTATAGGTTAGTATTGTTTATCTTTAATATTACGAGTATTTGTCTATCTTGTAGTCTTGGCGAAATCTGTAACAATAGGACCGTAATAATGTTGAAACATATAATTTCAATTAATTATAGTCGAATTTCGACTACTGCAGGACCACTAGTACTAAATAAATACGCCATATTGCATTTACAATCAAATTTAAATCACGTAATTTCGTTCTAAACGAATTATTCGTTTTATTCGGCCAAATCTAACGTAAATAAACCGCCGTTCTCAATGTTTATGCGAAATATTTACGACTACCCTCGTGAAGGCTCGTTCACACACGATTTTACGATCAAATCTTTATTCGGAGTGTCGATAAACATGTATCAAACGTTTAGCGATTACATTATATTCTTTATCGATACGTTTAAGCAGATGTGATGTGAACGGAAACGATTTTCGTATTGGTCTGTGTATGTAGAACTAGTGAATTTCAGTCACGCTTCGGCTTTGGCTGAAACTGTGAAGTAAACTCATTTATCAAAACAAATGAAGCGCCATCTATATCTATACTAATATATAAATCTACAGTGGTTTTTACGGATCTTCCGTTATAACTACTGAACCATGCATCTGATTCACTTGACACTTGGTATCCATGTAGAAAATACATGTAGATACTTAATGGATTGGCTAAAATTTATACGAGTGTTGAACTTGTGGCGGTAGCCATCATACAACGCAATATATTTGACAGATGCCTGAATCTCGCTTACGACATTTTCAAGATAAAGCGCATATATACAAGTTCCGAACAACAACATTCGGACCGTCGGTCTACCGAGCAAATATCACCCGCTCGGTGGAAGATCTTCCCTTTGTCGTTCAGCCTCCCAAAAACTCCCTAATTATAATGACAATAAATAATAATGTTAATATTAAATGCCCAGCGAAGCGGACGAGTACGGCTAGTCGGTCTATATGGTGGTATGAATCACATATCACATTGACAGTTTTCTTTTGTAGCAGATAGTATTCCCTGCCTATTCGCCGGTAGCCTAAGGAGATATTGCAGCTACGCGCATATGGGTAGGTGAGCTCAAGGGCTAAACCCTAGCATGAGCATTGCTTTGTAGGATCTACCTCCGGATAAGAATCGTGCACCACTGAGAAGATTGACCCACCGAGGAATTCAGTAGGCTGTATCTATGGGTAACGATCTGTCTACTCAGTATATGTTTTATGAATCTATCTGAGCCTATAGACATCACAATGTACAGGTCGCCATTTGAGACATAATATCTAACGGTGGTTATATGTACCCCAAGCACCAGTCATCGTTCTCGTCGAACTCGTCGCTTGCGACGAAGATCTCGGCGAGTAAATTAACTCACAGACACAGCCCACTGAGTTTCTCGCCGGATCTTCTCAATGGGTCGCGTTTCCGATCCGGTGGTAGATTCTGCGAAGCACGGCTCTTGCTAGGGTTCGTGTTAGCAACGTCATAAGGTTTGAGCCCCGTGAGCTCACCTACTAGCCCGGTGACGCTGATATGGTTTCTTAGCTTAGGTAGGAACAAAAAACATATATATCGAACTCTCGGTTACATTATTTAAGAATTGCTCTGCTGAAGCATTAAAGCGTGTTTGCTTCACGGCTAAAATGCTACCCGCATGGTTGTACATGCGACTCCACTCCAAATCTAATTACAGCGAATTCAAGGGAACGACCACACAACGTCAAGGTCTAATTATTAATTGTATGGAATGTTCAGAAATGTTCAGGAATGTTCGGGAATGTCCGGAATGTTCAGGAATGTTCACGCATTTTCAGCCATACAGATGGTAGTACTAACCCATGCAGCCTCACAATAGGCTCTAAAAAAATAGCAAACGCTTGCATTCATGACGCGGTTATATTATATCAAATCAAATCAAATCAAATCAAATCAAAAAAGTTTTATTCAACAAAAATGAAAGTACATACTTGTTGAACGCCAAAAGAACTACCGCCAATTCACAAGAATTAGCCTCCGTCCTGAGAAGAATTGGCAAGAAACTCAGCGGGCATGTCTTTTTTTTTTTGTAATATTAGATTTTTTTTCTTCTAATATTAGATTTTTTAAATATTCATTTTTACAATAAGTAATTATAACATAACAATTATTACAATATTGAAATGCCCGGAGGAAGCAACTCATTCCCACTTTGTGCAATCTTCTACGGTAATTACGGTAATTACACTGGTAATTTTTACTTTTTGCGTACTTTACTTTGACCAATAGTCACTGTCTTTTATTAAAGCACCTCCGTTTTTTTGGAACGAAGTTCCTTGTGGGACGATGCGGAGGGGTACCCTAACCGAGAAAAAACGTCCGTAACGTAAGATTTTTTCTAAAGCGAGACAGTAATACACACAATTTTCCATTGCCATTTCCAATGCGCATTACGAAAGAAAAATAACACGTACCCATTGAAGCTCGGCTATAAAGCACCATAATTTCCCACACGCGATCATTTCTACGCGAGTCGGCAACAATGCGGTATGATTTAATACAAATTATATTTTGAATTTAACTGCAGTCGTCGCGTATTACCATATAAAGTGCAGTTTTATCGTACGTCTCATCTCCGCGGAGAGTACGCGCTGATGTACGTATTATTTGTATTTAGCTTCTTTGGTAATATATTGAAGGCAGATGAAGTATGATTAAAGGGTATTTTTTGCAAAGCGTTCATGTAATATTAAGATAGTTTTCTTGTTGTCAATGAACTGGTGCAACCGTGGCTCATTTGTACCATAGACTGTTTTTACTGGTGGTAGGACCTATTGCAAGTCAACGCGGGTAGGACCACCACCCTGTCTGTTTCTGCCGTGAAGCAGTAATGCGTTTCGGTTTGAAGGGTGGGGCAGCCGTTGTAACTATACTTGAGACCTTAGAACTTATATTTCAAGGTGGGTGCCGATTTACGTTGTAGATGTCTATGGGCCATAAAAGATACCACGGCTTGAATGCTGCCATTTATAGTGATGAATATCCAAAGAAAGAGGTCAAAGTTGAATGGGGTCAATTGCAACAAGGGGTCAATTGCATAGGCTATCCCACCCTTCAAATCTGCATATGATTGGCTAGCAGCCCAGATAAACAGGATGATGATGCCCTCCCAGCTTCCAATCCGTCCTACTAACGTTAAATGTCGGTTGGCGTTCGTGGTATAGTGGTATAAAACCCAGACAGCTATGCTGTCTCCGGGAATCCCCGATTTAATTTTATGTCGAATCACCGTTTTTGTTCCCACGGGAATAGATGGTTGTTCCTATTCTATGCGGACATTTCATTAATTTATCTGAACGAAAACGTGATATGATAGGATATTTGAAGACAGCTATTTCAATTCCTCCGTGCATTGGAAAGTTTACTAGATGAATCCCATAATTCATTTATAATCACAATAGAATGATTGAATTATTAAATTACGTAATAAGTTCTTTATTATCTGTACCGTAGAGAGTAGATCTTATTTTGTTAACTTTGTTTGGGTGTATAGTTTATTTCTGTAAAAGAAAGCGGTCAATCGGAGGGAAGTACCAGTCTCCTACTATTACTACCATGAGAGTCATTGCTGTGGACAGCTGGTTTCAAAAATTCACATTAATACTCCAGACTCATGACTTATTAGTTGTATAAGTTTTATGTTTTTTTTTTTTATGACAGGATAAATACCAGAATTATAATACAACAGCGTGACTTATAAAGTGCTTTTCGTACGTAAAGCTTCTGTTTTTATATCTCCGACCACATTGAAAACTTTAAAGTAACCAAATTAAATTTGTAAGATAAATATTATAGTTTTTTTGTTGGGATGGAGGGATTTCTGTTGCGCCAGAGGTGCCATTTGACAGCTTAACCAGGGAAGGAGGGCGAGAACGGGTTCAGCAAGTTTTTTTTATTTCCTTTGTAGGCTGACGAGCGTACGGCCGACCTGATGGTAAGTGATTACCGTCGCCCATGGACTTCAGCAATGCCAGAAGCAGAGCCAAGCCGCTGCCTACCGCTTAATACTCTTCATAAGTCTCGTTTGAAGGAGGACATGTCATAGCGCTCGGGAAACACCGTGGAGGGGAGCTCATTCCATAGCCGGATGGTACGTGGCAAAGAGCTAAGAGGAAGACATAAATAGTACGAACATAGAAGCACGAACTTTAATTTTTTTCGGAGGATCGATCAAGTCTTATGTTTAGTTTTTAAGCAAATAAATGCGCAATTAACTGGATATCTCACGTTTCTATTTATTGGTTCGTAATACTGATAATTGAAACCAAACTGTTTGTGCCACGATAAAGTCATAATTTCCGGCTTGAAGGGTGGGAGAGATCTGATTCCATGCATTTACACATATTTGTTAAATGTTTTGTTAATTTGTTAAATGTTCTGAAGGAGTATACATTGAAGGTGTTAAAATAAATTTAGATAAACAGAGTAATTAAGAATTTAACCAATAAAATAAGCGAGGTACAATATTTTAATGAGTTTGATAAGAATATTACTCGCGAGAGCGCATTTAAAAAATTAAAACAGATTTTTATTAACTTGCGTCATTACGGATCCTTTCGATCCATTAACGGTCATTTTAGGTACATGAAGCACCGGTCACCGTCTTTGTCGAATGCGTCGCTTGCGAGAAAGGGCTCGACAAATTATTTAACCCATATAGACATAGCCCACTGAGTTTCTCGCCGGTTCTTCTCAGTGGGTCGCGTTTCCGTTCCGGTGGTAGATTCTGCGAAGCACTGCTCTTGCTAAGGCCAGTGTTAGCAACATTCCGATTCAAACGAGGCTTGTGCAGAGTATTAAGCGGTAGGCAGTGTTTTGGCTCTGCCCCTGACATTGCTGAAGTCCATGGGCGTCAGTAACCACTCACCATCAGGGGGGCCGTGTGCTCGTCTGCCTACCAGGGCATTAAAAAAAAAATTGGGCCCTGTGAGCTCACCTACACGTCAAAGAGAAGCTGAAATAGCCTCTCAAGTCTATAAGCATAGGTACGAAAAAAAAAAATGCGTCCCTTTATATACCATACTCACTTAAAGGTCTTAAAGTTGGAAGCTACCAAAACCTAGTTTCCGATACATTAAGAATGTGGCAGCTATAGGCACGCGAGCATGCGCGCGCGCGGACGCCGCTCCGGTCCGACCGGTCTGTGCGCTAACCAGTTCTGCGAACTGTAGTGTTGGGAACACCCGGATTGAATTCGATCGATCTGTTGGATGCAAAAATACAACTAAAATGACAAAATTATAATAATAAAAGATAAACAAATCAATAAACTAAGCTAATTCCAACATTTATGGAATTCAAGCTAATTCAAACTGGTGGTAGGACCTCTTGTGAGTCCGGGCGGGTAGGTACCACCACTATTTATGACTATTTCTGCCGCGAAGCAGTAATGCGTTTCGGTTTGAAGGGTGGGGCAGCCGTTGTAACTATACTTGAGACATTAGAACTTGTATCTTTAGGTGGGTGGCGCATTTACGTTGTGAATGTCTATGGGCTCCAGTAACCACTTAACACCAGGTAGGCTGTGAGCTCGTCCACTCATCTAAGCAATAAAAAACAAAAAAAACAAAATGCGTTTTGGTTTGAAGGGTGGGGCAGCCGTTGTAACTATACTTGAGACCTTAGAACTTATATCTCAAGGTGGGTGGCGCATTTACGTTGTAGATGTCTATGGGCTCCAGTAACCACTTAACATCAGGTTGGCTGTGAAAGAAAAAAAAATTATTTCCAACATTTTAACGTTCTTTTTTAATGATTAGAACGTAAACTTTAAGTTTCGAATTGGTCGTATAATATAAGTATAGTTAAAAAGCTTATTTTAATAAAAACATTTACAGAAGGTTAATGTTGCTCATAATCTCCAACAATAAAGAGGTTTTTATTCCGTTGGTTCTATTCAATCGAATATCGTTCGTGTCATTGGGTAAAATGGATGTTGACATTAGCAAAAATATTTTTATATATAGACAGTTATTCCATCGAAAAGTATCAAGATTTGGCTAGTACAGTATAGCCATACATTCAATAAAAATAACATGCAAATATTTCTGAAAAACAATCAATCACAGCATCATTATTAGTTGATTATCTTAGTACTAAATAAATAATAATACTAGAAATGTTGCTACCGTAGCAAAGCCGATGTCGATGTAGGGCACTTAACGTGAAATGAATTATACCACCGCAAGAGGAAATTGATTGAAAGTAATCCATCATTATTTCGCTTGATTGATTATAGTCACTAAATAAATGTAGGTAAAAAATATATTTCAATAGTCTTCTTAATACTATTTTAATTTAAGTTTTTATTTGTTAGAAATATGAGAAATTACAGATATAATTTTATAATCATGGCCGATCCACTAGGTTAGACTAGACTGTGTCATACGTAATTCATTGCACTATTGTAAAAGATATCGACGGCGAACACTCGTAAATACAAAATATATTATGAAACCCCATTTTAAGACTCCCTGGGCGTGAAGTGTATTGTGTCCTTGATCAATGAACACAGAAACAACTCGCAAACGTAATGTGACGAAAAATCACTATTACACTATCACAAATGTAGTAACGCTTCAAAGAATGCTGTGTTTTTAAGCTATTGCATGGCTTTTATCGCGGTCTTTGAGCGCGGCGACTGAATCAAGAAATTCCGTAACGAAAATAACCTGTCACCCCTACTACGCCTACTATGTAGCTCGCGTTCAACACATTCACACGTTGCGCTGGTGTAGTGTTTGTGTATAAGCGCGCGGCGTGACGTCACACTGCATGAGCATCATGAAAAGTCTGCCCATCTCTCTCTCACGGCGTCTAGCTTATGAGTGTGAAGGGGACAGTTAATGTTTTGCTTTTGTTAATGTTTATAAATATAGCGTGGTCTTATTTTTATTATTGTTTTAATATTAAATTATTATTGTCTAATTGTAATTGCATAAGTTGATAAAAAATGCTTTGCAATAGCTTTACCGCGGCAGTCGCCGAGTGCCACACGTTTTTTTTTGGAGTTTACTCCTTTAGAATCGATTTACATATATAGGTCCGGGGTATGAAAATTATGGGGACCAAAATCGTACTAGCATGTCACACGAAATGCGTTATGCGCCTGATTGGCTCCTGATTGCGTGATGCGTGCGCGCGCCAATCAAAATCGTACTAGCATGTCACACGAAATGCGTTATGCGCCTGATTGGCTCCTGATTGCGTGATGCGTGCGCGCGCCAATCAAAATCGTACTAGCATGTCACACGAAATGCGTTATGCGCCTGATTGGCTCCTGATTGCGTGATGCGTGCGCGCGCCAATCAGGAGCCAACGCGCGGCCGCGTTATCGCAGGTGACGCCGGGCTGCTGCGCCGGCAGTCCGCCACAAAGCCTCGTACTGATCGCGCGTTTCTCTCATTATTGTATTTTCATATATTTGTTAGTCGTTTGTTTTGTGTCTCGTTAATTTGTTAATAATCTGTAGTGTATCGTGTTGTCGTAATATAGAACTATTTCTCGTATTGTTTCGTTTAATTTTTTATATCCAGTAAACTCCAGTCGTGCGTCGGAGCGGACACACACACTTTTTTTTAAATATTATTGCCCTTGTAGGCAGACGAGCATACGGCCAACTGATGGTGAGTGGTTACCGTCGCCCATGGACTTCAGCAATGCCATTGGCAGAGCCAAGCCGCTGCCTACCAAAAATGCGTGCGAAAGTGAATTTAGATCATTCTCAGTACTAGCACATCCCTAATTGTGAAAAACACCGGCATTCGCAAAAACTGCCCGCGCCCGTTCGCTTGTCTCGGGTTTGTTTTCAAAACACATTATTCAATGAATTATTGACGCATATTTACGAAAATTGTTTGATCATTTAGTTCGATTTGAAAAGGAAAAAATCATAATACATAGATATATGAATGAATTTTATGTTTTGAAACCTAGTGATAAGCGTGTTGATGGAATTACTCGTGGTGTATGTTTACGTGTCAGATATGTTTGTGTGTTAATAACAGTGTTAGTGGCGATTAAAGTGTATTGTTGTTTGGGCGTGCGATGTCGGAGACTGTCACGCCAACATGCTCGCCGTCCGCCAAGCTAAGGTAAAATTAAAAAATAAATAATATTTTAAAAAAACTAACAAAATCCAACTAAAAACCAGAAAATAAATATTAATAAATTTGAATTAAAAATAGTGTAAGAAAAAATGATTTGGTATTATCAAAATAACCCTTCTACTCATATCTGTTCATAAAATATTTATGACTACTTACTGCTACCATGCACCCCACGCTTTTTTTACAATAGAATCATATTTTCTTACACTATTTTTAATTTAAATTTATTAAAATTTATTTTCTGTTTTTAGTTGGATTTTCTATAAAAGCGTATTTTGTTAGTTTTTTTAAACTATTATTTATTTTTCATTTTTTAGTTGAATTTAAAAATATTTTTTTTAATTGGTTTTGGTTTAATGTTGAATTGTCATCGGTCCTTAATAAGTATACCAAATTTCGACTTAATCCGACGTTTTGAAGGGGGTCAAAATCATGTTCAAAGATTCCGTTACAAACATACATACGTCTGAAACTAATAAAAGCGTATTAAAAATTGGAAAGTATCTGAATTGAATCCAAATTGTCATAATTTTTAAGCAGTGATTATATTTTAAACATATGATGGAACAACACTATTTTGATAATTTTACTTAAAAGCTCTTTATTTAGATTCAGAACACAACTCTACTCACTACTCACTCAACTACTCACTCTTATTACTAAATGGTTGAACGATAAGTATTATTTAACGAATAAAATTATTTAGTTTAACTGTAAATTTTTCATTGTTATGAGGTACATCTTATGGGTTTTCGAATCACGAAAATTTTCAGATTCACTATCGAAAACCAACCTACTTATTTAATTCTTAGATCGTCGATAATATAATTGTACAGAAACACGTTTTAAAACCTGTCTTAAATATAATTGTGATTAATTTAAGAATAATGTCTCGACAAAAATTTATGTGAATATCTTGATTATTTGTTTTTCATTTTATTTCATTACCAAAACTAATCTCTCGGACTATCACGCATTTGATGATGTATTAAAAGAAAGCTGGTGGGCACTCAGGGCTTAAAAACAGTCAGATTATTTTTATATTCACGGTCTTTATTAGGCCTTTTTTTTATTGCCCATGTAGGCAGACGACCATTCGGCTCACCTGATGGTGAGTGGTTACCGTCACCTATGGTCTTCAGCAATGTCAGAGGCAGAACCGAGCCGCTGCCTACTGTTAAAAGCCACATTTTCGATCTTGCCTCTATTTTGATGTCATAAGGGTCATAAGGGAATCACCTAACTTTCACCATCCGCGTTGGAAGCGGTAGTTGGAGCATTGTTTAATACCAATCAAAACCTCGCTCATATACAACAGGAGTACACTAAACACCAAAAAGTCATTGCCTACCGATGAGAATTATTTTCAAACATTGACAAGACATACTACGTATAAATAAAATTGCTCTATTTGATTCCACAATAATTAGATAGAGCTTAATTAATTTAGTATTTATTAATTATATTACTAAGTAGCTATAATGAATCTACTACTCATGCAATTTAATCTTCTTCTAATGTGGACCACTCAGGGAAAAAAATACTACGTATAGCACCTTGAAAACACCATGGAAGGGTGGGTTAAAACAAGTTAAAACTTAAAACTTTACTAAAATTATACTATAGCTTAAAACTAAGGAACACGTTTAATTTGGCAAAGCAAACTAACAATTGATCTCATTTTTGTTTTAACCTCTAATATCTGAAGCTCTAATACTAGACAGTAGTATCAAGATACTGGTCAGGATATTAGAGGGAAGTTATAAAATTGTTGTAATATAATCGGTTCTTGAAGCGTGTGCAAATTTTTAACTTAATCGAGTGCTTTGGAGTTGGTGAAAGCGACTTTCACAGATGCCCGTACACATAAACAAACATACACACATACAAAACTAATAAAAGTAAAAAGGTAATTCTCCGAATACTCCCAGTAGGAGTGCCGGTGCAAGTTTATATACATAACTCAGATATCAAATTACTTCAACAAAGATCCGAATTGTGTGTGTGCACTTAGGTAATCGATTAACTTATCTATATATATATATTTTTTTTTTTTTTTTTTTTGATGTTAATGCACTGTCGATTGCACCTATAATTGAGGTGACATCAGCCATGAACTTTTGTCAATTTGTCAATGTTTTGTATTGATGATCACTTTGTTGGTGCAACTTAATAAATAAATAATAAATAATAAATAAATAATATGTTTGTTGGTGGAATGACTGGAGAGTTCATCTATTAAGCACCTATTAAATTTTATCATCAACCTCGGTCTCGAGACGTCAACTGTTAGACACACGCTTCCTAAGGTTCGTCATCATGACCGGTCCTGCGATTTATCTTATACCTTAAAACGAGCAACTCTTGTATATTAATATATACTTATATAATCTGAATCTCTGATACGGCTCCAACGATTTTCATCAAATTTAGTATACAGGGGCTTTCGGGGGCGATAAATCGATTTAGCTACGATTTATTTTCAGATAATGTTGTTTTATTCGTGTTTTCAATAATCAACTCTTCCCGACATCTATTGGCAAATAATAATACTATTTTTCTTAATTGAGGGCAACTAACCGCTTTACAGACACAACAAGATGGCGTTATCAAAAAAAAAAAAAACCATCATCTAGTTGAATTTAATATAACAAATAATAAGATATAGTATACCACGACGATGTCAAGATTTAATCTCGCAATTTATTTTCGAATACTGAACAGATTTTGTTTTTGTGTTTCGTCCGTGCGTTTTCAATTCGTTAATTTAAAAAAAAAAGCCTTCGTGAACAGCGATGATTCCGGTAAACATCTCAACGACCATTCATTCAACGAGAATGAACTTGTTAAGGGAACCAGTAAAAATCGAATTCATTAAGTTTGAACGATAAATTATATGGCGCGTGAACATTTACATTTATTTTTTTAAGTTCTTTAAACAATATTCTTATTTCGAGACTCTTCGAATCGAGTGCAAGACTCGAGTCATTAACCAAAGCCATGACAGTACAAAGCCTGTATCAAAAAAAAAAAAACTTCTTCTCATTCTATAGGGTTGAGATTCAGTAATTTATATTTGAAATTTATTTAAAAAAAAAATACACAACATTTATAGGATTTTCTACAAAAAAGTAACTATCAGAGTCATTTCGGAACAAGATCCTTGTTGTCGTGTGTGTAATAAAAGACAGGTTTTAATAAATAAATATAAAATAATATTAGCACAGGTAAAGCAGTGTACGCAGTGAATTCGATCTGTAATAAAGCAATTTCGGCTTTTTATAATTCAAATTGAAGATTTCAATGTCTTTGGCAAACGCCAAAGGTGATTGCTTTTTTTAACTTATTATATTTCTTTCGGTAATGTAACAATGTATACAATATTGACCTCCGATCTGGTTCTCTGGTTGAATGACAAATATGACAAATACGCGTCTTCTAAGACGGTGGTCGTATTCAAAATAGCATAGTAATCAATTTGAGCTCGTTTTTGTTACCAGCTATAACTAGGGTATAGGTAGGCTAGGACGGGCTGGTACTTTTATCCTTATTTTTATTTCTTGCCCATTTCTGGCTTGAAGCAGCTACGCCTTCTCATCTGGAGAGAAAGAAATCATTCCAAATCATTGAGCTTTCGCCGTCATGTCTCAAGGTGGGTGACTACATTCACGTTATGGAGCTCATAACTAGTAATTACCTATGTATGTTTATGGCCTCTAATAACCACTAATTACCACGTGAATCGAGAGCTAGTTCACCCATCAAAGCTATATAAAAACGATCGCAGTGGCAACAAAATTCTCATTTAATAATTTTTTTTTTGTTGGTTTAACCAATTCTCAATAATGTCTTGCATTCTCTACATTGATAGAAAGTTTGATATAATTGGTTCCCTAACTATTGCCACATCGATTACAGCTCAATGTGGATCGTTATGAATTTCATTGTGTAGAAAATCAAGGTCACAACCATATTCTAAATATCAACGCCTTGCGGTGTTCAAATAGGGTGCTTCTTTAAGAATAGCATTGAGTAGACCAGCACGTAACAGAATATTTGACACATAATTTCCCGTCCAAATTTATTTAGAGCGAAGTAGTGATGGGTGAAGTTCGTCTTGAGTTAAGGCAAGCAAAATACCAGCTTTTATACAAGCAAGACCTCTTGGTCCGAATGAATAAACCAAGGTCTATTATACAAGAGTAAGACTAAACGTGCAAGCCTAATCAAAATTTAAGTTCCGTTGAAATTATAAGTTAATTTATAATATATATGTCATAACTTGAACATAATTATTATAATGGTTCTCTTCTGGGAACAAAATATATTATTTTATTTTCAAAATTATAATTTACTTTATTAGATTTTAGCACTAAATATTATAAAAACACTATACTATAACATTGGAAAGTAGGATCTGCAATAATGTTCCAAGAACGAGACTAAAAAAGCAATACCAAGTCTAAGATTATCCTAGTATTTGGCCTTATTATTTTTTTGCTCATTACTAAAGTGAAGAATTAAATTCTATGTCAAAGAAATATAACACTAAAAATTCAAAATATTCACCTTTTAGTTCGCTCTATAGTAATATTTTAGGTAATACTTTACGTAAAACCTTAAAATCTTATCGATCAGTTTACCTTTGCACTTGCAATTTTAATAGGCGATTTATCAGATTGGCTACCAGGAATAATGTTTATTACATAATTTTATTATGGTGCATTCATTCTAACGCATCTACTGAATTTATGAACCATATACTTACCTGTGCAGCAATTCGAATTAGAGATTGTGTATTAAAATTGTTGATTGTGTTTTTACTGGTGGTAGGACCTCTTGTGAGTCCACACGAGTAGGTACCACCACCCTGCCTATTTCTGCCGTGAAGCAGTAATGCGTTTCGGTTTGAAGGGCGGGACAGCCGTCGTAACTATACTGAGACCTTAGAACTTATATCTCAAGACGGGTGGCGCATTTACGTTGTAGATGTCTATGGGCTCCAGTGACCACTTAACACCAGGTGGGCTGTAAGATCGTCCACCCTTCTAAGCTATAAAAAAAAATTATAATCTGTATTCATTAAAACTCTTTGCTGGTAGTTAAAAGGGCCTTAATATTATAAAAAAATATTCATTTTAATATAATCTTTAACGTGCGCCAGTAATTTTAACAGAAAATAAAATGATTTACGCAACAAGAAAGTTTTAAATATATCTTTATCGAGATGCCCAGCCCTCGACTAAAGTGTGTACATACATATTATGTGCATACATACGCGATGAAGTTGAACGAACTGTGCCCTGCGTGATTTAAATGCATCTTAAGTGTCCGCATTTAAAAAATCGAATTCGTATTACTTAATCTATATATATAAAAATGAATTGCTGTTCGTTAGTCTCGCTTAAACCCGAAAACGGCTAGACCGATTTAGCTAATTTTGGTCTTGAATTATTTGTGAAAGTCCAGAGAAGGTTTAAAAGGTAGATAAATATGAAAATGCTTCGAATTCAATAAAAATAACAATTTGGTTTTTCAATTAACAATGTGTCCCCCGTCGGACGAATTCCTTTTATTTATTTTAAGTTTATTTTATACAATCGTTTAGGTCTTTTGTTAATCGATTGAGGCACTACGAAGTCTGCCGGGTCAGCTAGTTATTTAAAAAAAATCTTTAAGCGAAAACATAACTTTACGTAAGCGACGAACATCAGCAATATCGATCGCTTTCTTGTTCATGAAATTATTTCGTTAATTTGCGCTCGTAAAAGTTAAAGATTGAAATCTCTGGTTATAATAAGACTTGTTGCGTTCGAAGTACCGGCGAGTTCTTGTCTTAGATACTTATCATTAAAACGAATTATAACGACCGAATAATATTAAATAAGTTTAATAATGGCTTTTTTATAAATTTATTCATATTTTGATAGCTCGTTCCGAGCTTGGGCTGTTTTGATTAATTTACCCGTGCCTTTTATTTGTATGATTCATCACAAAAATCGTTACGCACCACTTATGTAGTTTTTTTATTCATGCTACGAAACACAAAATTCTATAATGCTTCACTCACGATTATGTCACTGAATTTATAAAATACATTCATTAGTTAATCGTTCATGAGTCGACCTAATCAAATATCTTAAACTAGCAGACTTCGTAGTGGCTCAATCGGTAAATAAAAGACCTAAACTTTTGTATAAAATAAACTTAAAACAAACAAAATGAATCCGTCTGACGGGGGACACATCAAAGGAAAAACAAAATTTTTATTTTTATTTAACTCCGAGCATTTTCATATTTATCTACCTTTTAAACCTTCCCCACACAAATAATTCAAGACCAAAATTAACCAAATCGGTCTAGCCGTTCTCGAGTTTTAGCGAGACTAACGAACAGCAATTCATTCATATATATATATAGATTACAGTTGAATGTGCTATTGTTAAATTAAAGTTAAATGGGCTTACGAAACTTTCAGCTTGTAAAAATTGCTTAAAACAGCCTGATCTGTAAGTTCTCATTTCTTTGACAACGGACAAATTGCAAGGAATTGTAAAATGTATGCATCATTCAGACGACGATTTTATTTTAAATCGAACACCATATAACACTATTCCATATTTAGAACACCATTTATGGAAATTCAACATTGTATTTTTACAGATCTTGTAGGCTTGGACGAGTTGAATGTCCTACTACTACTTCTAAGGCAATAACCACTAAATAGCTTTTCGTAAATTTTCTTTACAACTATGATATTTTACAAAACACAAAACTTTTTAGTTCTCCTACGCAAATGATGATGAGCAACTTTGGTCATATTTCTAGGAAATTACTTTAAAAGGAAGCTTTTGGTTTCGGCAAAATCAAGGACTCATATATTATTTAAGGTTAGTAAGAACTGCCATCCTCTCGCTTTTGCTGGAGTCATGGTCCAGGCGGCTGGCTGATCCTTCGGCCGGTCGTAGGACCGTCGAGGCGATTCGCCCGGTCCTTGTGGATTGGGTGAATCGTGACAGAGGACGCCTCACTTTCCGGCTCACGCAGGTGCTCACTGGGCATGGTTGCTTCGGTGAGTTCCTGCACCGGATCAGAGCCGAGCCGACGGCAGAGTGCCACCATTGTNAAAAAAAAAAAAAAAAAAAATCCTCTCGCTTTAAAATAACTGATAGATTCTACTCTAACAGAAACACAACTATTGTCGTAATCAGTAATCATTATTGTTTAGAATATGATAAATATATTCTAATCTATATATTAATACGTGAAGCAAATTTTGTACCCTTTTTTACAAAAATTGCGCGGACGGAGGAGTATGAAATTTTCCACACTTACAGAGAATATAGAGAAGAAGTAGACAATGCTAATATTTTTTTAAAATAATGGATTAAAAATACATTAAATCAATAAAGAAAACGTTACATACACTACCATGTATTTGACACACACACATATACTCTTTTCTTATTGTCAAACTTTTGTTATTGCTTAAACTCTGTAGTCAAATTAAGAATAGATTAATATTGTTTATCTTTAATATTACGAGTATTTGTTTATAGTGTAGTCTTAGCAAAGTCTGTAACAATAGAACCATAATAATGTTGAAACTTATAATTTCAATTAGTTATAGCCGAATTTCGACTACTGCGGGACCACTAGTGCTAATAAATATAACTCAACTTACTTCTGGCGATGCCTGAAAATTTACAACACCAATTACTTACGTAATTTTAAAATTCATTACCCACATCAAAGACTGACGAGTGCCTGAAATAAAATTTTATCTGTTTCCTTTTGTCTTTTAAATCAGGTTGAATCTTTTGATTCGATCCTATCAACGGCCTACAATGGGAATTAATTTATTCGTTTTATGGAGCCATTCATGTGCTAATGAGTATTGAAAATGTCTGGACTTTACGACTAAAATTGATTCGAATGTCCCAGTCAATAGATGCGGCATATTAATCGGTTGTCTAATGAGGCAATAAGATTGTGTTTTGTTTTTTTAATTATATTCGCCAGATATAATTAGATTTGTAAACAATTAAAACTCGATTTGTAATGTGCAAATCGAAAAAACTAAGTGTGGTTTGATGGAGCAACACGAAATCGCACACGTCATTACGATTCCTCCCGATCCATTAACAGGGCTTGTAGGTTTTTTTTTTCGGGCCTGGGTCCGTCCCTCATACGAGGTCCCCGCGCTTAGGGGGCGCGCGGGGTATGTGGGACTTAACGATCTGCAAGGTGTTGGGAGCAGACCGCGGGCATAAGGAATTTTAGGGCCCACCCACTAAACGAATCCCCTGCACTCCCTCACCCGACGTCCGATCTCCGTCCGGGGTCAAAACCAGTCAGAGTAGGGGGGTTCCCGCGGTCAACACTACAACCAGACACGCAGCGACGGGTCGTCGAGGCGATAGTCGACGACCAACGACGTCGGTCTCCGCGGTACGGCGGCCCTACCAGGCCGCCCGGGCGGTGACGCTGGTGTTCCGGAATACCCCACTGGACCAGAACCAGCCTGCCGGGTCGGAACGCGATACACCGTCGACCGGGTGCTTTTAGGCACCTCAAGCTCCCGTAGTAGTACCAGTACCAATAATTAATGTAAGACTCGGGTTCCAAAGCCAGAAAATAAATACACAGATTCAGGAGTTCACTTAATTCTGTATTGCTTTGTTTGTAATTCCACTTGTACAATCTTTAGATATCTGCTCACTACTGAATATACTGCTTTCTGTCCCGCTTTTTCAGACCACCGCCTTTTTTATTATGTCACGTCCCCACTACTATAATCGCTCCCACCAACAATGTTGCTATTTGGCAATTCGAAAATTGCTTTAACATTAACAAATGTTAATGTTAAGGCAATTTTCGTCGTTGAAGTCGTTGTGGCCTAAAGGATGAGACGTCCGGTGCATTCGTATGTAGCGATGCACCGGTGTTCAAGTCACGCAGGCGGGTACCAATTTTTCTAATGAAATACGTACTCACCAAATGTTCACGATTGACTTCCACGGTGAAGGAATAACATCGTGTAATAAAAATCAAACCCGCAAAATTATAATTTGCGTAATCACTGGTGGTAGGACCTCTTGGGAGTCCGCACGGGTCGGTACCACCACCCCGCCTATTTCCGCCGTGAAGCAGTAATGCGTTTCGGTTCGAAGGATGGGGTAGCCGTTGTAACTATACTGAGATCTTAGAACTTATATCTCGAGGTGGGTGGCGCATTTACGTTGTAGATGTCTATGGGCTCCAGTAACCACTTAACACCAGGTGGGCTGTGAGCTCGTCCACCACCTAAGCAATGACCAGCGTGACCCGTATTGGTTGTTATCACCTTTTATTACGCAAAATGGTTTTTATTTAATTTTGAAATGGAATGTCTCTATCTATATAGGTATATGTCAAAATCATGAGAAACACTCAATGATTTTTTTATGTATAAAATGTCTATGGAAGCACTCTAAGAAACGTACGCCCGTAGACCGATCAAGACATACAAGTTGACAAACATCCCGAATTTTACGTCAAGTGAGTATATACTGAAGAAATTCTCCAATTAACTTAATAAATCCGCGATGAGTCTCGTTTGACTTTCATTTCGCGGTTGAGTTATTCCAAACCAAAACTGAAGTGTGCTTCATTTCTCTCGGTGATAAAGTACGGACACATTTGTATGTACAAATCCTGTTACTTATACAGTTTTTTCGCAATCAAATTTTTACGAGCGGAGACATAACCGCGGTACATTGTCTCTGCGAGTTCATACGCAGGTGTGAAAAGCACTGTCACAAAAACATAGAGCGTCAGAAGGCTTGGGAAAGGCCAATCTTTTTTCGCATTTTAAAAATACCTATCATTGTAATGTTGCAACGGTTCGTAATTGAATTAATAGTTTAATGGAGAGTGTCAATATTGAAGTTTAATGCGTTTGATGCTAAATTTATGTAATTATTCGGCTAATGACACAAAGATTTTTCCTGAAAACTGCACGTAGTCGTTGGATACTCGCTCACATTGGCTTGCGACGGTCACAAAATGTTAAAGACATTAAAAATATTTCCGCCTCGAAATATCTTGTCATTTAAAAAAAAAAAAATTCTCAAAATCTTTTTTTTTTGTTGCTTAGGTGTGTGGATGAGCTCACAGCCCACCTGGTGCTAAGTGGTTACTGGAGCCCATAGACATCTACAACGTAAATGCGCCACACACCTTGAGATATAGTTGTATGGTAGGTAAGGTTCTAAGGTATAGTCACAACGGCTGCCCCCCCCTTCAAACCGAAACGCATTACTGCTTCACGGCAGAAATAGGCGGGGCGGTGGTACCTACCCGTGCGGACTCACAAGAGGTCCTACCGCCAGTAATTACGCAAATTATAATTTTGCGGGTTTGATTTTTATTGCACGATGTTATTCCTTCACCGTGGAAGTCAATCGTGAACAATTGTTAAATACGTATTTCATTAGAAAAATTGGTACCCGCCTGCGGGATTCGAACACCGGTGCATCGCTCGATACAAACGACGACTTCAAACGTTTCAGAAACAAATGAAACATACTTCTTATTAACAGAATTTATGTAAAATAACCTTAATATAAAATTTTATTGTACACGTCATTACATAACAGTAGCGAAGTGATTTTGCGGCCTATGAATCTTAGCGAGTAATTAAAATTATTATAGAAAATATTTTTGGAAGACATTCTTCGAAAGCATAACTTTAATTAATCTCAGAGTCAAGAAAGTGTGTACTATGTATTTTGTTTATGCATATTTAAGCCGTGAAATTGTTGTAGACCCTTAAGCTTAAAAATTAACGTAGCTTTCTCAACCGATAAAAGTCAAAGTACTAACGAAAATTCGTTAATAATTTCAAATATTTCGAGGGTAATTAATATTTTACCTGTTTGTCTTGGAAACTAGTTAACTATGCTTTCTATTGTAAAATTGGTTTGTGTCAATAAGTTCACGATGCGTATACAGCGTACTCGTAAAACTGCGACATCACGCGACGAGCACGTGGCTGATATCCAACCGTAACGCCATCTATCGGCCATTGTGTTCATTTGATAGCTCTGAAACTCTCACACGTACACCACGGGATGTGAATGTTAAATTGAGTGTAAAATTTGTTTTAAGAAAAACATCTTCTATTGACTTTTCATAGCAAATGTGTACCTTTTTACCGTAACCTTTTTGACATGTTGGTATTTAGTCAATTAATTACATTATTATACCTGTAGATCACGATTCAAATCCCGGTCGGTGCTTAGGTTTTAAGCTTCAATGGACTTTTATATATTAACTAGCTGACCCGGCAGACTTCGTAGTGCCTCAATGGATTAACAAAAGACTTAAACTTTTGTATAAAATAAGATTAAAACAAACAAAAGCAATCCGTCCGACGGGGGACACATCAAAGGAAAAACACAATTATTATATTTATTAATTAATTCGGATGTAATTTTATATTTATCTACCTTTTAAACCTTGTTTGGACTTCCACAAATAATTCAAGACTAAAATTAGCTAAATCGGTCCAGCCGTTTTCGAGTTTTAGCGAGACTAACGAACAGCAATTCATTTATATATATATATATAGATAGATATATTAAGACACATTGTTTGTACGTTGATTTTAGTGTTGCTTTAATGTGTTACAAATTCGAAGTTTGTATTTTTTTGCTAAATTATTCCCGAATACATTGCGGCGTTTGTACTTGCATAGCATTATGGCGCTAACTTCGTTAATGTATGAGATCGAAATCTCAGTTTGATAGGGCTTTAAATCGTGGCAAAGCTGTCCCTTAAGCTAAACGAGTTTGCCCTTTACGGCAGATACCAGACGGAATTATGTTTAGCTACCCTCAAAATTTACAAAATATTTGTTCGAGTATGTTCGAGAACTTTTTACATTTCCGTTTTTTTTTAAAATTATACTTCTTTAGGCGCGTTATGAAAAATTGATGAGTGTGAAATTTTACGATGCGCGCGCACCGTGACACAAAATTAACAGAATGAAGTTGCCCACTAAATCGCTCATTACAATACGACCGACGCAACTTGGCGAGTCTGAATATAGCCGCAGGTGAACTTTCCGAACCGTACCGAGAATTACCAAATTTATACGATGTCAAGAAAAGGGATGTCCAATATGCGTGTTTGAGGATGTTGTTTGATCGATTTTTTTTCAAATTGATTAAAATTTAAATAAAAAAATAGAAATAAATTTAATAAAAATAAAGTATAACTTCTTACGCGCGTACATAAGTACATGCACTCTTTTTTTTCGTTTTTCATTGAATGCTATCTAGAGCTACGGTAATTTAATTCTGTTCTCATCTTCCACTGGCTCCTACGTTTAAGAGCAAAAAAAAGTGCATGCATTCAATTCCGGGATGCGTTAAATTACAGAGCAGTCATAGAATACTCGAGGACTCAAGATTGGAGGAGAAGTGTGTCGAGGGTTTGCCGGGCTCCGGGACCGGACGTGCGGATGTACGACGGAAACGGGAACTTCTTTGATTAAAACTTATGCAAATCTGAAGACGGGAGTCGAGTGGATTCGGTGACTTAACAAACGATAGTTGATCGCGGTCCAAGTTTGAGGAATTTAGCGATTTATTAAATTGATTTAGGCACTTATTATTCCTGTGCTGTTTCACGACAAAAAAAGATAAAGATCGCATGGATCTTTTGGAACCTGTGGCTGTATTTATTATGAGGAGTGCTCTGAAGAATTCTTTGAGATTGTAATTTCCTTTTTACCTTCGAACTCACCGCTACCTTTCTCGTCGAACCCGTCACTTGCGACGAAGGGCTCGACGAGTAAATCAACCCACAGACACAGCCCACTGAGTTTCTCGCCGAATCTTCTCAGTGGGTCGCGTTTCCAATCCAATGGTAGATTCTGCAATACACGGCTCTTGCTAGGGTTAGTGTTAGCAACGTCGTCAGGTTTGAGCCCGGTGAGCTCCCCTAGGTTAGGATTACGGGTTTGTTAGGGTTACGCTGAAATGGCCACTCAAGGCTATCAGATTAGATAGGGAAAAAAAACTGCCGCCGGAGCCAAGTTCCATACTATCAATTATATCTACTATATAAGTATACTACTACGATTATCGATCACTACGATCACTCGAGTTTAAAATTTAAATTTTATTTAATTTGAAATAGAATCGAATATTATACGCATTTTGGATTACACTAAATTTTTTTTATTTATTCAATTTTTGTGTCACATTAATTTCTACACATTGAACCATTAAATTAATGTAATTTATATATTTTTTATTTAATTAGAGAAATATACGTTACGTAACATTTAAATTTTAAATTATTGTAAATTCACGCTAGTTTACCTAGAATTTAGCTCAAAATTATAATTAGATATTAAGAGGATTTTCACGTTTAAAAAAAATCATCTTATCGTATATACAAATCTCAGTTGGAGACTAAATGACAGATCGCTTCCGCTCATCACACACGACAAGCACTTGAAAATATGGCAGTGCTAAGACTGCTAAGTATTTGTGGGATTATAATTAAGTTTGGCTGTTCTGAATGACATTTCGTCCCCGCGGGCTTTATCTTACGATGTGTCGTACCAACCGGCGCACAATGTGTTCGCCTATCATACATATTAGATACTACATTATCATGTCATTCTAACTTGTAGACATTAGAGAGAACGGTAACGTTTTTTTTTTTTTAAATGTAAAGTTACAACTTTTTACGTTTATTGTTTTTAGTGAAGCCTTTAAGTGGTTATAGGCTCCAGCTATAAAAATCAGAAAAGTGAAATGTCAATAGTATTATCTCAATAGTATTATCAACGGCTATCTCGCTCTTCAAATTGAAGCGCATGACAGAAATGGTCATGACAGGTGACCGGTGCAAGCTTACACTAAGCCCGGTACTATTATTGATCGACGAAACCCGATCACTTTTTTCTCTACCTAAGCTGAGTCTGAGCCTTCAGAGGCTATGGCAGCGTAACCCTAACGTGTAAGTGGGTTCTCGGGTCTCAGAGCAGGAGGCAATGTTAGCACTGGCCCTAGCAAGAGCACTGAGAAGATCCGGCGAGAAACTCAGTGGGCTGTGTCTTATAGGTTAATTTACTCATCAAGCCCTTCGTCGCAAGCCACGGGCTCGGCGAGGACGGTGACCAGTGCATGAGGTACCTAAAAGCACCGTTAATGTATCGGGAGAATCCGTAATGACGCAACAATCAGTCAATTTGATATGAGTCTTTACTTCAAGCCACGTCTATTGCAATACACATCCTTAGTATCTTCTAGTTAATGTTTAATCATCTTTATTCATATTCGTTCACCCATATAAGCAACAAAAAAAAATAGCATACTATACTTACATAGTCAAAAGTTTACTAAAATAGTTGACATAATTAAAAATAATTTTACGGCTTAATCACGCTTTTTCATTGTCATTATAATTAATTGTAGACTTTACAAATACTTGACAGTTTTCGTGGTCATGGACGATTAAGGTATATTCCAACGACATCTGAATATTGTGCTAATGCTACAACACGAGATAATACGGTACAAGTGTGCTTAAATATATATTTAAATACATACTCTTCTATTATTTTTCCGTGTAATAAAAGCGAGAGTAAAACAATTATCTGAAGCGTGAGTACCATTGAAACACCAGATAAACCGTCAGTGTTTGTTTAGGACCCGACTTGTTATCACACGGAACCGGTACTTGGTGTTACACTACTGAACAACTTTCAAACTTCAGGACGCAAGGTCGTTTACCTGCCAAACGAATATAAGTCTTATGTCCAAGTGAATTAAACATAAATTTGGAAATACGATATATAGTTCATACACAAAGTTAGTAGCAATTTGTCCTGCGACTTGGATACTTTGATTCATATCTTTAGATAGTGTTTTGACACTTATGATAATTGATTCTGTATTTTGTGTTTAAGTACCTAGATTTTAATTTACAACACTATTTAATGAAACTTCTAATTTAAAGCATTTAGCGTGCTTATTATAGTTTTGGAATGTTTGTGTTGTACATTACAAATTAATTATATGTAACTAGCTGACCCGGCAGACTTCGTAGTGCCTCAATCGATAAATAAAAGACACATCAAGGGGACACATCAAAGGAAAAACAAAATTGTTGGTTTTTATATAATTCCGGGCTTTTTTATATTTTCTCACCTTTTAAACCTTCCCTGAACTTCCACGAATAATTCAAAACCAAAATTAGCCAAATCGGTCCAGCCGTTCTCGAGTTTTAGCGAGACTAACGAACAGGTGGTAGGACCTCTTGTGAGTCCGCGCGGGTAGGTACCACCGCCCCGCCTATTTATGCCGTGAAGCAGTAATGCGTTTCGGTTTGAAGGGTGGGGCAGCCGTTGTGACTATACTGAGACCTTAGAACTATATCTCAAGGTGTGTGGCGCATTTACGTTGTAGATGTCTATGGGCTCCAGTAACCACTTAACACCAGGTGGGCTGTGAGCTCGTCCATACATCTAAGCAATAAAAAAAAAAAAAAAAAAAAAAAAAAAAAAAAAAAAACAGCAATTCATTTTTATAGTTATACTAGCGACCCGCCCTCGCTTCGCTTCGGAAACATTAAAACACATATGAAACAAAAAAAAAAATAAAAAAAAATTAAAAAAGTAGCCTATGTTCATCAGGGACAATGTCGGCTTCTAATGGAAAAAGAATTTTTCAAATCGGTCCAGTAGTTTCGAAGCCTATTCGAAACAAACAAACAAATCTTTCCTCTTTATAATATTAGTATAGGTAATATAGAGATTACAAAGACACCAAAAAATAAATTTTTAGATGACCTACAAATACGTAGCTGCAGATTTTAATCCCCGAAATCTTTTGCTCGAAACTATTTATTATGATTTATTTATTAACAAATAAACATTTATAAACATCTCGTCTGAGTAACAAAGGTAAACAAATTAGTTCGCTTGGTCAAAAAAAATTGTCCGGTCTCTAGATAACTAAGTAACAAACTGCCGAATAATTTGTCCTATATATAACTTGACTATATCTAGTTTGTAGTTCGGAATTTACTGAGAGTACTCAGAGACGGACTTAGGTATAATAAATATTTATTTAATCTCAAATCGGACCAGGGCTAAGATCGTTGTCGCCTAAAGGATGTTCGTTATTCTTGTATTGAGCGATAGGATTATGCCGGGCTTAAAACCTCGTAAAACATACTAATGGGATAGCATTTATTAGGCGCCCAAGAAATGCATACAAACGACCTCATGATTAAGACATCGTGTCCTGATAATGGAAATCGAAAAATAAAGGATATACTATCACACGGGCTAGGTATCCTATCTTTCTGTATAATTTGCAGTGCTACAGTCATGCATTCCTTAACAAGGGAGAATGTGTTGAAAAAGAGCATTCATGATGTGATGTATACAGGCATGCGAGATTCAGATAGTACGTCAATCGTGAAGTCTGTGTTCGCGTCATTTCACGTCTCACGATCTTACTTCATTTCGGATCCTCCCGATCCTCTAACCGTGCTTTTAGGTACCTTAAGCACTGGTCACCGTTCTCGTCGAACCTGTCGCTTGTGACGAAGGGCTCGGCGAGTAAATTAACCCACAGACACAACCCACTGACTTTCGTGCCGGATTTTCTCAGTAGGTCGCGTTTCCGTACCGGTGGTAGATTCTGCGAAGCACTGTTCTTGCTAGGGCTAGTGTTATCAATGTCCTCAAGTTAGAGTCCCGTGAGCTCACCTACTCGTTTGGTTGCGCTGGAATAGCCCTCTAAGGGAACCCGCTTAGGTAAAAAAAGAAGACATAACCCACCTACTGTCTTCAATG
The DNA here is from genome assembly GCF_003987935.1 of Bombyx mandarina. The sequence continues at coordinate 3,147,439 of NW_021011494.1, forward strand.
TAACGCAGCGATTCCCCCTTGACTCAAAAAAATGGGATCTTTGTTCCCTCCCTCTTCTTAGCTTATTTTTGTCGTACAATTATTTTGTCGTAACAGACTTTGCCATCTAACATGACATATTAAAGTTTTAATTAATGCATTTTTCAACTGAATATTTCGACTACCTCAATGAGACCCTGTAAAGAAAATCCGCTTATGTTTAGTGGGTTTGAAGTTTTCACTTCGTCCTCATTGTTACCGTTTTGTTCGTGAATTTCAAATTCGAGATGTTCACTACAACTTTGTTTTATACTTATACATGGTACCTGTGTTTATTATCACCAGTATCAATATTTACTAAAAGGAATCCGATCATAATCACTGATGCTTCAAGATTCGATTAATTCCTTCGATTCCCAAGATACTTCGATTAATTTATTTCAAGAATCATCGCAATTTTGTCTGTTGTTTTGAGACGCACAATTTTTGTGAGGGAATTTATTTTTATTTGTTGCCATTGTAGGCAGACGAGCATACGGCGACGACGGGTTTGATGGGTAAATTAACCCATAGCCCACTGAGTTTCTCGCCGGATCTTCTCGGTGGGTTGCGTTTCCGATCCGGTGGTAGATTCTGCGAAGCACTGCTCCTGCTAGGGTTAGTGTTAGCAGCGTCGTCAGACTTGAGCCCGCGAACTCACATACTTGTTATGGTGGTTACCATCGCTCATGGACTTTAGCAATACCAGGGGCAAAGCCATGCCGCTGCCTACCGTTAAGTATTTTCCACAAGCCTCGTTTGAAGAAGGACATGTCATAGCGCTCGGGAAACACCATGGAGGGGAGCTCATTCCAAAGCCGGATGGTACGTGGCAAAAAAGATCTCTGGAAACGCACTGTGGATGACCGCAGTGGCTCCAGGTAGTATGGATGAACTCTACTCCGGTGGCGGGTGGTGCGATGGTAAAAACGGGTTCGTTCGTCGCCTTTGTTTTATTTTCAATTATAAACTAGCCCGAATTACAATTCATTCAAAGCTCACGACGACTGGTAGTAGTGAAACAGTAACTTTCGTGACTTTATTATAGAACTAGCTTTTCCCCGCGACTTCGTCCGCTTGGATTAAGATCACAAATAATGCTTTATTTTAGAACAAATTTGGTTAGCATAAAACACGTTATAGTGAGCCAACTTCAACATATAGACATATGCTGTCGCGGATTTTTTTTATATGTTTTCTAACAATTCTGTCATACATAATTTTAGCGAAACTTAACCGTTTCTGCAGCGCACACAGCGGAAGCTCTCAAAAAGGCAAAAAACCCGATTTTGAAACATTCTTTATTGGTGCTCCGCTTGTATTGGTCTTAGCGTGATTTTATATAGCCTTCCTATGGTCTATCTAACACTGAAAGAACTTTTCAAATCGGACCAGTAGTTCCTGAGATTAGCACGTTCAAACAAACAAACTCTTCAGCTTTATAATATTAAAATAGTATAGATAAACGCTCAAGGATTTTTCTAATTTAGGTCAGATTCTTATGATCTATTTTTATTATTCGGTGTTGCTTAATTTATAACTTTTGTTAGAGAACTCCAGTTAACGGGTTGTTGAATAAAATTATTGCGCGATGTTCTTTAACTTTTTTTTGTGTAAGCTTATAACGAGGCAGATTATGAATTTGCCTTTAATAGAATAACTTTTCTCAACTTTTTCGGAACAAATTATCTTCCTTGTACTTTCCTGTCGAACATTTAATTTATTGTTGAGCAAAAAGTTAAAAAAATACGAACGAAATGAATCTCAAGATTTTAGATATCTTTTTTTTATGTTTTATTGTTTTGTCGTTATAAATTCGAACGAGGAATAATTTTTTTCTATATCAAGTTACAATAAATTTTATGTTGTTCGTTTATGAATTGTGAGATTAATTACTAATAAACGTATTTGTTAAATGAAAAGCAAAAATTCTAAGAATAGCGACATCTGTAGTTCATTATACGCAATCGCTGCTTCTGCTTTAATAGGTCGCATTGGAAACAATTCGTTTTAGTTTTTACTCCCCCTGATAGATGGCGCTAGCTGTATCTCAATAAGTTTCTGGGTACGTTTCACAAAATGGTCCAACAATTTTCTTGTTCAAGTAAACAAACAATAGAAGTACTACAATTTGTATTAACAAAACAAAACTAACAAAATTTTTATTTTTCATAAGCAAAAAAAAAGTAAAAGATTAAGAACATACTAAGCGGGATTCACTATAGGATTATACATACCGATACCGACATCTCGACATCCGATGATACCGACATCCGCTTTGAGACATGAGGTCGAAGTCTCAATCCGTTTTGCCTAACGACCATCGACTGCTTCACAGCAGAAATAGGCTGGATGAATGTAATTTTTAAGCTGGTCTAACTTAGAATCAAGGTTAGACGCATAGGACAATATCAAGATGGATAATATCACTAATATCTATGGGTTCCGCAAACGTTGAAGTCGTCGTGGCCTAACGGATAAGTCGTCCGGTGCATTCGTGTTGAGCGATGCACCGGTGTTCGAATCTCAGGCGGGTACCGATTTTTCTAATGAAATACGTACTCAACAAATGTTCACGATTGAGTTCCACGGCGAAGGAATAACATCGTGTACCTAATAAAAATGAAACCAGCAAAATTATAATTTGCGTAATTACTGGTGTTGTGAATCCGCGGGGGTGGATACCACCACCCTGCCTATTTCTGCCGTGAAGCAGCTATGCGTTTCGGTTTGAAAGGCGGGGCTGCCGTTATAACTATACTTAAGACCTTAGAACTTATATCTCAAGGTGGGTTGCGCATTTTCGTTGTGGATGTCTATGGGCTCCAGTACCCACTTAACGCTAGGTGGGCTGAGAGCTCGTCCACCCATCAAAGCAATAAAAAAAATTAAAATAAAAACTACTCAATACGAAGGCGAGGCCACGAATAAATTAGCCAACTCTTTTATTGAATTCTCAACATAACTGAGAAATTTACGTACGAACGTATTCATTACGTGGGCAGTTACTTAGCAGATGTCCATCATATGTATATTCGAGATTAAAAACGAAATGGCAGTCGTAAATCGTGAACCATTAAACATTTTCATTCCCTACGAACGAAGGGAGCACGGTGCTTGTGCAAACGTAAGGACGTGTTTTAATGTATTTAAATTAAATAATTAATTTTAAGACACAATTAAAAGTACCTTTACAATTTGATTTTAAGTTTTTTTTTATATAAGTGGACGAGCTCACAGCCCACCTGCTGTTAAGTGGTTACTGGAGCCCATAGACAACTATAACGTAAATGCCGTCACTTTATTGGTAGTAGGGCCTCTGGTGAGTCCACCAGGGTAGGTACCACCACCCTTCCTTTTTCTGCCTTAAAGCAGTAATGCGTTTCGGTTTCAAGGATGGGGCAGCCTTAGAACTTATATCTCAAAGTGGGTGTCGCATTTGCATTGTAGATATCTATGGGCTCCAGTAACCACTTAATTCCAGGTGGGCAGTGAGCTCGTCCACTCATCTAAGCAATAAAATAAAATAAAAACACCTTGAGATATGAGTTCTCAGGTCTTAGTATAATTTATACCCTTCAAACCGAAACGCATTACTGTTTCACGGCTGAAATAGGCTGGGTGGTGGTACCTGCCCGTGCGGACTCACAAGAGGTCCTACCACCAGTAAAGTTAAGTATAAGTAAACTAAGTTACCTAAGTGACGATTGACTGTGTATTCTTTGGAATCGGTGAAGAATAAACCTGTCCCCTTTCTGATTAGCATAATATTCTTTTTAAGGTAACAATAAAGATTAAAGTATTATTATTTGTCGAAGGAGGGAGAATGAACGATACTATAGACAGAAACCGCATTATTCGTACAGTGACGTCAACGTACAAAACTGACACACAGAACTACGATGCGGGAAAGAGAGAGAGAGAGAACGTTTTGTCTCGAATCCAAAAATTAACAAGCTCTCACAGTTTTATGAGTCGATTTAAATGTTATCTTCAGTTCATACGTGATATTCGTAACTACTTTTGGTTTGAATAAAAACGATATCAATTTACAACTTAATACGTGAAGCAATGTGCTACAGTAATTTTAATTAATATTGTTATTAATATGAGTTATACGTTCGCGTGAACAACCTCATTTCTGAATATTGCTACTGTGGCGCACCTTTTTCCCATACAAACTTTAGCAACGTCTAAAAACGTCCCGCCATAATAATATACGTACATCATATGATGATTTTTTTTAGGGAACGCGGCGGTGTAGGCTTTGAAAATCGAATGAGTTGCGGCGCTAAGTAGATGCGCCATAGGAATTTGCCCATACAATAGACGTCCAAAGAAGCACCGACAAAATAAATATGATTATCTAGAGGCCATTATATGAAGTTACGCCATTTAATATTTTAAAAACACGATGTTATAAGACGTTGCTCACGCGAACGTGTTAAGTCCACACAAATTGTTTTCAACATAATATCGACGACACACGATACAAGCAAAATTTAAACTGTCAATTAATGTGTAATGAATATTGTGATCGCAGCCTAATTTGGATTCCTCATGCTTCAATAATGAGGAACCCCACAGAATTTATGGGGAACATACCTAAAGGGTCGGACCCCCGTTCAATCATGTTCATTGTCCAATAATTGCTTTAATCTTAATTAGGTGGAAGTGTATTATATTGTGTGTGTGTGTCGGAACACGTGATATTTTTCACATCACGGAATCCGGATGACCAATTTGTTGTAATTGAAAATTTATATTATCAAATTTTAACAAAAAAGAAATCCGACTAATTAAAACCTAATCAAAATTAATTTAAATCAAATAAAGTTTTATGAATTATCCTCGATGCTTTTAGGACCCTCAAGCACCGGTCACCGTGCTCGTCGAACCATATGGATTACGACGAAGAGTTCGGCGAACGAATTAACCCGTAGACACAGCCCACTGAGTTTCTCACCGGATCTTCTCAGTAGGTCGCGAATCCGATCCGGTGATAGATTTCGCGAAGCACTGCTCTTACTAGGGCTAGTGTTAGTAAATTCTCTCAGGTTGAGCCCATGAGCTCACCTATCCGTCCGGGCGTAGCTGAAATTACCCGTCAGGATAACAACGAATAGGTATAAAAAAATATATATCAATTGTTTTATTTCTATTTTACTGTAGTTCTTTTAAACTTAAGTATTTAATTTCACAATATATCATTTTATTATTTTACAATTGTTCTTAGATTTAACTTCAAGATGTCAATTATTACACTGTCGTTTATATCTATGATCTAATAATTGATATGATACTTATCACGTGCTTTCTTTTTAGCTAGTGATCACTTTATTGACACAACTAAATAGCAGAACATCCAAGTAGCAGATGCCAGCTTCGTTGCAGAAATAGGCTAATAAATTGTGTAATCATAAAGAGTGCCACAGAACGCGTATACATCGTTAAACAATTACAATAATTATTTAAATGGACTAGCGTTAACTAATCTCAGAGGAAGTGAATTTAAAACGGTCAATGCATTTGAACGGAAATAATTGTAAATAGACATGTTTTAACAAAAACCGACTTCAAATAGAAAAAAAAAGATATTACAAAACAAATGAATATACACTAAAAACAATAATCATCGAAATCGGTTGGCGTGATATTGAGTTATTGAGTTATTCATCTATTTGTCGCGCAGGTACTTCATGAAAATTTACGGCTTATATGGTTTTCTCATGGATACCAATACCAGAACTGGGCTAAATTGAAATGAGACCACACGGGAAGCGTCAGCTTTCTAATAAAAAAAGAATCATCAAAATCGATTCACCCAGTCAAAAGTTATGACGTAACGTAAAAAAAAACATACAGTCGATTTGAGAACCTCCTCTTCTTTTGAAGTCGGTTAAAATTGAAACTTTGTAATAAAAAATGACAAAAATATATAATATACAGTTTACGTTTGAGAGTTTAGTTTTCTTCGTCGGAGAAGTCAATAGGGGACCTTGTGTTTCTGGAAAAAGAAGGATGCTTGATTGTAAAATATTACAAGTACAGTTTTTTCTTGGTTTTATTTATTAAACTGTTTTGTTGTTTTGTTGACAGTACCTGGGCTCTTTCCTGGTGGCAGGCGGCGAGCACCCGCAGACCAAGCGAAGCGAAGCCGTCACTCAGCAACTCCAGCTCATGAAGGTATAAAGAATAGTCAATCGAGACAATAACCAAAAAACCTGCCGTTCAAAAACTACTCACAATTGCTTAAATTAAGTTGAAAAGATCATAAATGTTGTTGATTTAGATTTAAGCCCGGTGGTAGGAACTCTTGTGAGTCCGCGCGGGTAGGTACCACCACCCCGCCTATTTCTGCCGTGAAGCAGTTATTCGTTTTGGTTTGAAGGGTGGGGCAGCCGTTGTAATACTTGAGACCTTAGAACTTATCAAGGTGGGTGGCGCATTTACGTCGTAGATGTCTACGGGCTCCAGTAACCACTTAAAACTAGGTGGGCTGTGAGCTCGTCCACCCATCTAAGTAATAAAAAAAAATACCAGCTTTCGCTGGCATCATTACCCACGTCTTTCAATTTTCTTCCAAAATTAGTCCACTGTATTAGCCATTTAAGGGTACGAAGACAGTTTTTTTTATATACTCGTACCACCATTATAATTGAGCATTTTTTTTCATACAAATTACAAATAAAAACCATCCTTTGTTTCGTCATTTGTTCTATAATTGAAAAACCCCATCAAATTGGGTACTGCAATTTAGAAGAAATAAATAATAGAACATAGAAGTAGACCGCCACTTTTCATAAAAGGAAGATGTTCTCAATACGACTGTATTTATAAATTGTTTATAGAAAAAGAAAACAGTAAATTTTTACAGTAAAATTTTATTTTTAATAATTATTATTATATTATAATACTTTGTATTAATTGTATGTATATTTACGGAGATATGTATGTGTATATGTATGTGTACATATATGTACATATATGTATTTCACTGGAATGGTACACCGCGCGTAGTTCGTTTCCAAATGATTCTTGTCCACCTGATGGTTGTCTGAAAGAGATCGCTCTTAGCGATAAGACCGCCAATTGTACTTTTTTGTTTTTAATGTATCGCACTGTTTATTTGTTTTTTGGTGTACAATAAAGAATACTCTCTCTCTCTCTCTCTCTCTAAATACAGCGCACTAATTCTAACTTTTTTTATCATCAAACGCAGCGTAAGTCGGATTTTTTTTATCGTTTATATGAGAGTATTCTATTTCTGCCGTGAAGCAGTAATGCGTTTCGGTTTGAAGGGTGGGGTAGCCGTTGTAACTATACTGAGACCTTAGAACTTATATCTCAAGGTGGGTGGCGCATTTACATTGTAGATGTCTATGGGCTCCAGTAACCACTTAATACCAGGTGGGCTGTGAGCTCGTCCACCCATCTAAGCAATAAAAAAAAAAAGTGGACTAACTTACGGTCCAATTTATCAAGATTTTGTTTAAAAAAAATAGAGTGGAGGCAGCGGCTTGGCTCTGCCTCTGGCATTGCTGACGTCCATGAGCGACGGAGACCACTTACCATCAGGTGGGCCATATGCTCGTCTGCCTACAAAGGCAATAAAAAAAAATAGAGCTTGTTGCATGAGTACGCAGGATCGTATATCGATACTCGCAACACTAATAATAAAATTTAATTCAGTTTAACGAATTTGCGAAAAAAGAAATTCTGATGTAACAAATTCCAAATACGTGGATTATCTTAACGTAAAAGCTGACGTTTTAGGGTAATTACAAACTATGCTTAACCCTTCGTCTCCGACCTACATGTCTGAGCCTTTCACCAAGCCCAACTCTCAAGGGACCATTTACTCGTTCCTCAAAACAAATGTAGAGCGACCCACAAAACGTTAGGAACCTACAAGTCGTCTCAGATATATACATATGTAATATACATAGGCAAGGGCAAAACAGTGAAATATAATTTTCATAATCTCTGTTTGTCATTCGTTATTTATAAGCAACTAATGGAGAGCTTTAGTTATATTCAATATTGAATATCTATATATCTAAAAATGAATTGCTGTTCGTTAGTCTAAAACTCGAGAACGGCTGAACCGATTTGGCTAATTTTGGTCTTGAATTATTTGTGGAAGTCCAGGGAAGGCTTAAAAGGTAGATAAATATGAAAATGCTCGGAATTAAATAAAAATAACAATTTTGTTTTCCCCGTTGATGTGTCCCCCGTCGGACGGATTCCTTTTGCTTGTTTTATTTTATACAAAAGTTTAGGTATTTTATTTATCGATTGAGACACTACGAAAGCGATTTGATATCGAGCGTGCCGCAGATCAAAAGAGTGTGTATACACATCTACCCGCATTATTTATTATTACCATTTACATATCGACGATTGAAAGGCAAACCCGACTAAGCGACAATAACTGCTTTGTACATAAATGATAGGCAATAACCGTATTCGATGCGCAAAAAATATATATTTGTAGGTCTAATAAAATCATTTCAATCCTACAGCTACTAGCTAGATTCTACTACAGCTAGATTCGTTAAAATAAATTTTATTTTCAGGTATTTCAACTTTAAATTAGTCTACTGTAAAGTTCACGCATTGTCGCTTAGTTACGTTTGCCTTTCAAGCGTCGATATACATATTTTAAAGATATATAAGGGAATTAATAGGATAAATGTCAAAATGGTATCGTAAGTAAAGAACTTAAGGTAGAATCTCCCTTTTGCATATTATGTATTTACCTTGGTGTTGTTTTCACATCTTCAACGTATGCAAACGGTAAGGAATAAATCGATAAGTTTATAAACGAAACATATTTTATGAAATAATGAAAATATTTGTTATTACACATTTGTGATATTAGATTTCTGTAGACAAAGGATTTTTTTTTTTTTTTTTTTNCCCCCCGGGCCACGACTAACGTGTCGTCTGCGTAACAGATTACGCTCAGGCCCGGGAGGAGGGCACCCCTTAGCACCCAGTCATACCCGATATTCCACAAAAGAGGGCCGAGCACCGACCCCTGTGGAACACCGCGCACGACCGGGAACCGGTGCAGGATCCCACCGTGTCCGGTACACGTGACCGATCTGTCCTCCAAGTAGGAAACCACCAGCCGGCGGAGGTAGGGAGGCACTCCATGTTGTTCCAGCGCCCCCCCTATCACGGACCAGGGCAGGGTGTTAAATGCATTGGCGATGTCGAGCGACACCGCCAAAGCCACCCCACCCCTGGAGACGGCCTCCTCCGAGAGGGCCCGCACGCGAAGGATCGCGTCTACTGTTGAGCGGCCCTCTCGGAAGCCATACTGCTCCGCCGACAGATCGGGTCCCACCCTGACCAGATGCTGAATGATGTGGGCCGCCAGAATGCGTTCCAGCAGCTTGCCCACCTCATCCAGCAACACGATGGAGACAAAGGAATTGAGATGTTTTTTCGTTGGCCATTCTCTCTTAGCCGTAAATCGGAATTTGCGGAAGACAAAATGATCACAATATTTATGCAGAGGCACGAAATATGTTCGTTATGGATCCCAAAGAATTGGCGTGTGATTCTCTCCAAAAGTATTTGATTAAGAGAGATTTGAAGAGATTAAGATTTGATTAAGATTAGCTATCGCAGAGCCACGATTCGCAGGCTATTCGGCTGTCAAAAATTTCTATTTCGCTTTTTTTATATTTTACTAGCGACCCGCCCTCGCTTTGCTTCGGAAACATTAAAACACATATGAAACCAAAAAAAAAAAATTAAAAAAAGTAGCCTATGTTCATCAGGGACAATGTCGGCTTCTAATGGAAAAATAATTTTTCAAATCGGTCCAGTAGTTTCGGAGCCTATTCGAAACAAACAAACAAACAAATCTTTCCTCTTTATAATATTAGTATAGATATAGATGAAGTGAAACTTCTTTAGGCGCGTTGAGAGTAAAATTTAACTCGTGACATATTAGTTACGGCTAGAGAGAAAAGATACAATTTAGGACGAACGAGAGTGAGAAAATAAACAGAGCGTCTCGCGAACCACTCGACCTGAGAGAGAGGGAGAGAGCGAGCTAGGTCGTTTGTCTTTAACACATTCTGTTTACGGGCGTCAGCCACTTGATGGCTTGTTATTAGTTTCTCATTGCTCCTATAGATGGCAGGAACATGTTGACTAGCTTATAATTTATTTTTATTAAAGGATATTTTTTTTTTTTTTTTTTTAATATAATTTAAAATATATATATGTGGTGAAGAGATCGGTTCTCTTATATACAGCATTCTCTATTACAAGAGAAAAAATTGATTTAAGGATTAAAAATGAAGAAAACTACAATACTACTAATAATTAACTAACTACTACTAATACTACTAATTTTTTTTTACACCTTTCGGTAATTTGGTTGTTGGACGCTCTAGTGTTCAGCACTGAGTGTAATTTATAGAAATTAGAACGTGAATGCTACTCCACAACCCATCTCGAGACATGAAATCGAAGTCCTAATTGTATTATATTACAGATAGGACATCTGGGACCCTTCAAACCGCACTGCTTCACGGCGGATACGCAGGACTATAGTACTTATCCGTACGAGACAGTTACTTCTACAAAGTAATTGCGACAATATCCTCAGAAATATCCACTTATTTAAAATAAAAAAATCGGTTAAAATACACTATTCGCTCTGCCATGACTTATATTTCTGAAAGCACCCCATTTCTTCTTTGTTTGTTGAAATAAAAGTAATAAGTGCGCACACTAGGCGGTTTGAAAATCCGTGAAATGGGTACCGATCCAGACAAAGCTAGAAGCCCTACAACAAAAGTACACTTGAGAACGAATTTATGATTGTCGTTGATTTTCGATTTATCGGATTTTTTGAAATACATTATTATGGAACCAAGAATAATAGTGCTGTTCAAAATGTCGAGAAGATTTTATTAAGTACCTCTGATTCGCCTAATTCACTGCAAATAAAAGACATCCATTGCATTTATTCATTTGAAAATTCAAAATTATTTTTCTTTCTGAGCAGTAATTTTTGGAACGAAGTTCCTTATGGGACGATGCGGAGGGGTACCCTAACCGGGAAAAAACGTCCGTAACGTAAGATTTTTTATTAGTAATGCACACAGTGTATGACTTGACTTTGTACTAACGTACAAATTAGTAATGCACACAGTGTACGAGTTAACTTTGTAATAACGTACATAAAAATAACATATTTTTTTATCATGCATTGACTACGATCTCAGAGCGTTCGTTTGCGCAATACACTAACTCTTATGCAAACAGCCGTGAATGAAGTGTACCACAATAAGTTCGCGCGTTACCGAATGACCGTGGGTTGTTGCGAAACCTCCAGTTTTATTTTCTTTATACCTCGAATAGAACTTAAAATTAATATTTTTATAATAAGGAACTTCGTTCCTATCCGGTGTCCCACGACACCACACACATCTTTTTATATTATGGTATCTATAGATAATCATTTAATTTTAGGTAAGGCGTAGACTGCTTTGGTTAGAGAACGAAAAAGAAACATATCTATAAACATAAATTGTTGTCTCTATATCTTGCCATGTAAATTTTAATAGTATTGTAATGTACGTATGAATTTTGTTTTTTTTAAATTCTTTGTATTTTGTTCGTGACTGTACCATCGGACCCCTTCGTCGCGGTTGGCTTTTGCGCAGTCCTTTTCACAATTGTACGCACTAGTATAGTACTTTCTATTTGTCCCACACCCCTATCGCTATGTCCTTGGACCTGTATTCCGTATACGCAGAGATACTTTTTTTTTTAATTAAATAATTATTGGTGGTAGGACCTCTTGTGAGTCCGCGCGGTTAGGTACCACCACCCCACCTATTTCGGCCGTGACGCAGTAATGCGTTTCGGTTTGAAGGGTGGGGCAGCCGTCGTAACTATACTGGAGACCTAAGACTTCATATCTCAAGGTGGGTGGCGCATTTACGTTGTAGATGTCTATGGGCTCCAGTAACCACTTAACACCAGGTGGCCTGTGAGCTAGTCCACCCATCTAAGCATTAAAAAAAAGAAAAAAAAGGCTGAGTATATCTGATTGGGTGGAATTTTAAACCCTCTTATCGCGGCCGCTTCTAATTACAAATCTGACCCAGACGACGGGGAAAAGCGAAGCTGTCGTCTTCCAAAACATATCTAATCGAATCTTCTGGATCCAGTCTCGATGCTTTTATACTCTCCAACCACCGGTCACCGTTCTCCTCCAATACGACGAACATTGCACAATATGCATTGACTTGTAATAAAGTAAAATTAACTTATGTCAGATAGCGCGCGTGTTGTTCCAAGAAATTTATGTGTTTCATACAAATACCGATATTAGCAATGAAGCGTGACCGCGGTTCGCTAATCTTTGATTTAAATCTATCTAGAAATTAGGTAAATCATATAAATATCAAATAGCACTATTATGAATTAAACAGCTTTCAATTATTTAATATTTCTGAATTTGAAGTAATCTTCTTCTTCTTTCTTATTCGTCCCTTCATTGCTGAAGGTCATGTCTAGCTTGAAGTGTTGATCACTCGATGCACTATGCTTCTTGCTTGCTTATTTCTCCACGCCATCCTGTTCATGAACAAATAATAATAAATAATCAATTCTTGATGTAATCTTAAGCTTCAGTTATTTCTGAAAATAGTTTTACTTTCTCAATCCATAAATATACGAGCATGTGGCTCAGACATGCTTGTATAATCCTTAATAATAGAATTGAATATGTTTTGTAAAATTAAATATAAGTATAGTATTCTTCAAATTTTTAAATGGGCACTTGTGTTTTTTATATCACCGTAAGAGCCTGTCATACATCAGTGGGCGTTTGTGGGTTGAAAGATAATTAGAGAAGTGCTTTTTTTATTGCTTAGATGTGTGGACGAGTTCACAACCCACCTGGTGTTAAGTGGTTACTAGAGCCCATAGACATCTACAACGTAAATATGCCACCCACCTTGAGATATAAGTTCTATGATTTCAGTATAGTTACAACGGCTACCCCACCCTTGAAACCGAAACGCATTACTGCTTTACGGCAGAAATAGGCAGGGCTGCAATGTTGTTTACACCCTGTAATAAATCTGTGCTCATTTTGTGAAAGTCCTTCATGAAAAATTATTACTTACGCATTTACTATTTATTATACTTGATATATCGAATAAATTGATACAGCAGCATCTGTTGTGAATTGTTGTAGTATTGACACGTCATAACCTCTAATCAGTTCAATAGATATCTGTTTAGTTATTAGAATCTCTAATTACTTTCAAAGCTTGAAGCATTTGACTCTAAGTGAACGGTCGCTTCGATTCACTTAAGCGCAAAAATGTAACATAAAAAAGGCGTTAACTCTTTGGCAATTACCATAAAAAGTTCCCAGTTTTAATCTACAGATTATCAGAACATTTATTTAATTGAGTAGGGTTGAAGCGATAGCCCTTAACGGGAAAAAACTCCGCTGGGGGCTACATTGAGATTAATTCCACGGGCCGTTGTTAGCGGACAACACAGACAAGCAAAAGAAAAATGACAGTAGGACTTTGTGCATATGCAGATATTAGTTCTGTTTACGAATAGAAGCCTCAATGCTAATTTTGTATGATTTTATTATTTTAAACTGTATTCTAATTCACATAGGTTATGATGTGCAACATATTTCGAAATTAATATATTAAATTAAATTAAGTGAGAACAAAAATTAAAATTTACAGTTATTATTTATAGTACATCCTTCATAATAATCAAAACGATTACAATACTATTACGGTACAAATAAGAGTTTCAAAGGAAACAAATATAGACATTATATAGTTATGCTAGCCGTACTCGCCCGCTTCGCTGGGCATTTAAAATTAACATTATTATTTATTGTCATTATTATTAGGGAATCCAACATTCATATAAATATTAGCCTATCCATTAAGTAGATGTATTTTCTTCATAGATACCAAGTTTTAAGTCAATCGGATGCATGGTTCAGTAGTTATAACGGAACATCCGTAAAAAACAATGTAGATTTATATATTAGTATAGATAGGTATAGCTATTTTTCTAACCAAACTTTTTTACTTAATATCCGAAACTAAAATCACAGACGTCGTCGATCGTAACTGAAGAATCAAAAGTCAAGAAAATTCTAATCTAGATCGGCAATAAGCCGGCTACGTTCAGACGATACGGACGTATCCTAGACCAACCCGAGGCCATCCAATCTAGGCGATCGTTCCCGCAGGAACCATCCGACCGTTATGTAACGTCCACAGACTGAGTAGCCAGGATTATACGATGGAAACACTGTTATCCTCTTCCACACTACGGTTTTATAAGTATAAAGCCATAATAACATTTTTCCATTGATTTTGATTTCTCAAGACAAAGTAGAACCCTGAAAGAATTAACACGATTATGATTTGTGAAGGGCTTTAATTGGAAAATCATGAACTGAGAGAAAGTATATAATAACTAAATTAAAGAATAAATGGTTGTAGACAAGAAATTAGTAATAAAATAATTTGGTGCGTTTATTGACGACGCTACCGCGATGTTAAAGTTCTGATTCATGTTTTCATTTCTTAATTAATTTCAGCGTATTTTTGTAGTAAATTTTTATTTAATGACTAGCTGACCCGTCAGACTTCGAGTGCCTCAATCGATAAATAAAAGACCTAAACTTTTGTATTAAATAAACATCAAAGGAAAAACAAAATTGTTATTTTTATTTAATTCCGAGCATTTTCATATTTTTTTCACCTTTGAAACCTTCTCGGGACTTCCACAAATAATTTAGGACCAAAATTAGCCAAATCGGTTGAGCCGTTCTCGGGTTTTAGCGAGACTAACGAACAGCAATTCATTTTTATATAATATATAGATTAACTTGAAAACTATTCGAATGTATCAAAAACAAAAGAAGGTTCAAGTATGTTTGTAAAAACAACTAGCTATACTCTAAGGGGTTGTTCCAGCTTCGCATAGACGGTTGCTGAGCTCACGTGCTCAACTTGAGAAAATTTGTTAAGACTAGCCCTAGCAAGAGCAGTGCTTTGCAGAATCTACCATCGGATCGGAATCGCGACTTAATGAGATCCGGCGAAAAACACAGTGGCCTGGGTCTATGGAGACTACAAGATTGTTGAGTCGTAGACATATCTAGAAGCACCTAGAAGTAATCCAAATCTCAATATAGTTTAATTTTTTTTCACAATATCTTATATTTCAAACTCTTTTACCGCTCCAATTGTTAAGGTACGTAAGATGTAATTATAAATTATTTAAACGCGAATTAATCATAATTTAGGAAATTAAAAAAAGTATTGAATTTAAAATACGGTTGTCGTGGCGTGCAACCTCTTTGACAGGACATAAAACCTATTATGACTAGACATAGACAGACTAAGACAGAGATTTGAAAATAATTCGTAAATAAACGGAACGAGGGCCTACGTGACCAGCAACGAGGCAGCACATTTTTTGACTTCTGAAAAGACAGACATACGAAAAAGAACGAATAATAATTGACCGTTCTTATATAAGATGTTCAAGTGACCTTCGACCGTTCAAGTAGTCATTCGACCGTTCAACGGTATCATCTCACGTTTTTTCTTTCCTATAAATTAATCAATACTTGGGAGTAATGGAATTATAGCTAAAAAAATACGAAATCACGCCGTAAAAGAAGTTTTAATCATGTCTATGTCTAACAAAAACTTGCGAGAAAATTCACACAAATGAAATTGATATGTACAGTTCAGAGATATAAAAATAAAAACAGTCTTGGCATTTAATGTGAATTTAAATTTACGGGCTAGTATGGCTATTTGAGGTGTGGGTTTGTATTTGCAGATGCTGTGCTTAGCAACTGACTTCATATATGAAGGTTGGTGGAGATATACAGGTTGTGTTGTCTTTATGCTCTTAAATCACTTATACAATAATCCTTACTAATAATAATAATAATTAACAAATAAATAGAAGGGTTTTCAGTAAAAATAAAAAATCAGAAATTTAATTATTAAATAGATCTAGTTTCTTTAGCTGAGATACTCAAATTAGATACCCCCATTACTGTTGGACCCTGCTGAAAATTTGGTAAGAGTTAAAACCTGAGGGAGGTTTCTAAAGATATATAATTCTAAAGATATATAAAATTCAGATAAACCATTTATTATACGTTACGTTTAGTATCTATGATCACAAAAACGTATGCATGTCGTATTATGACAGTAAAAAAGGGCAGCCCAAGTCCACGAGCGGTCGTATCTGTTCTGAATAACAATTGACCGAGGAGAAAAATTTCAAGGGTTCAACATGTGTCCATTAAAAGAACATCCCTATTTCTTCTGTTTCATGTTTAACAAACATCTGACGCTCTTTAAGATTATGAATGATTTATCCGAATAGTATAGTAGTAAAGTTGCTTAGTGCATCGCACGCAATGTAATACAAAGTAAAGGCAATTGACAGAGTGAGGTCAACTGAGTCGGGGCAACGTGGGCCGCATATAGTTTTGTGTTGCATTGCGCGTTCACACAAAAACATACTAATCGCACATATATATATATATATTGTCATAAATATATATATATTTATGACTAGCTGAGTCCCGCGATGCTACCCGCGGTTATTTTCGTACTGCGGGTGACGCCGCGGGGCGAAGATAGTTTAAAAAAAGTAGCCTAAGTTACTCCTTATATCATCAGCTACTTGTCAGTGACAGTCCCGTCAAAATTGGTCCAGCCGTTCCAGAGATTAGCCGGAACAAAGAGACATACAGACAGACAAAAAAACCGCTGTTTTGGTATACTTACTGTGTATACATACTTACGCATTTAGTAAAAATTGGTTATTTTATTATTACAAACAGACACTCCAATTTTACTTATTTGTATAGATTAGACAAGTGAATGATTATTAGTGTTTTTCTAGGGGTGAAAAATCGATCTTAATCATTTTCACTTTTGGTTCGACTTGGCAAATCTAAATGTCTTTGATAGTTAGAAACAAAAAACGAATTAAACATTTAAACGAAGTTAAGCGAAGTTAGTACTGAACTATTTTCTTTTCCTATACATGTATATATATATATTTTTTGTTTGAAGTCAGGAAAGTGCTTTGTTCCTGTTTCAGCGTTCGGTTTCCTCTGCCTTCCTATCACACCGCCTTTATTAAAATTCAATCGCTAACATTCATTGGGAACTAAGTCCTCACTATTTTTATTGTACCATCAGACTATACGGGCGTATATCATCTGACAATTCCATTAAAAGACATCATCAAACTTATTTGGTAATAAAACTGATGTCACAAGTAATTATCTGAGCGATTTCGTCAACAACACGACGAGGGAAAAGCTCGTAAAAACCTAATTCAACTTTCATGACGTCGGACGCCGTAAAACATCCTACAAAATTTGTTATTTATATTTTGAATGCAGTCTCTCTCTCTCTGCACATTATGAGTAAATGGATTCACTCTAGCTTGTTGTGCAATGGACAACATTTTAGTTGGGCAAACACGAGGTCCAATATACCGGTGTATGTTTGCACGATGCGATGATCAATATTCACTTTAAGTGTTTTTGTAAAGATTTAATGCAATGTTTTGGTGAATACTGTATTATACTTATACTATACTATACTATACTGTAATATTTTTTTACTGGTGGTAGGACTTCTTGTGAGTCCGCGCGGGTAGGTACCACCACCCTGCCTATTTCAGCCGTGAATGCGTTTCGGTTTGAAGGGTGGGGCAACCGTTGTAACTATACTTGAGACCTTAGAACTTATATCTCAAGGTGGGTGGCGCATTTACGTTGTAGATGTCTATGGGCTTCTGTAACCACTTAACACAAGATGGGCTGTGAGCTCATCCACACATCTAAGCAAAAAAAAAAAACTCGTTTTTTGGCGTATTCCGAGTCAACAAGAGTAGCACATATATCCTTCTAAATACTGAAGCAAAGAACCCTAATGTTACTTAATAGAGAGCTAAACTTTAAGATGTTATGCGCGCTTTGACGTCTATAGGCTCCTGTAACTATTTAAAGACAGGTACAATAGCAAGTATGTTTATCGTCGACTGCAATAAAAAAAGAAAAAACATCTTCAGAAGACACTTTTTTTTATTGCTTAGATGGGTGGACGAACTCACAGCCCACCTGGTGTTAAGTGGTTACTGGAGCCCATAGACATCTACAACGTAAATGCGCCACCCACCTTGAGATATAAGTTCTAAGGTCTCAAGTATAGTTACAACGGCTGCCCCACCCTTCAAACCGAAACGCATTACTGCTTCACGGCAGAAATAAGCAGGGCAGTGATACCGACCCGCGCGGACTCACAAGAGGCCCTAGCACTAGTAATTACGCAAATTACAATTTTACGGGTTTGATTTTTATTACACGATGTTATTCCTTCACCGTGGAAGTCAATCGTGAACATTTGTTAAGTACGTATTTCATTAGAAAAATTGGTACTCGCCTGGGATTCGAACACCGGTGCATCGCTCAACACGAATGCACCGGACGTCTTATCCTTTAGGTCACGAAGACCATATTATTAAAAAGTATACTTTATGAAAAGCATAAATACAGTAGGTACCAGACAATAGACGTTGCAATCAATACTTAGCGATATAACTTGAGTACAATAGGCCTGCAACTGATTGTGAGTCGCGCCGTGCCTATTTACCGGAGTGGTCTAGCGTCTAGCGGCCTATCGGTTTGAATGGAAATATTTTCAATCTTTTAGAATAGAAATGCTACTTTTATTTTATTTTAACTAAAGATTACAAATTGAAATTTTCTGTTGCCAGAGATGGGCAAATAATTACTTTTTTTCCTACCTAAGCTGATAACCTTGAGAGGCTATTTCAGCGTAACCTTAACTAGTAGGTGAGCTCACGGGACTCAAACCTGATGATGTTATTAACACGAACTCTAGCAAGAGCCGTGCTTCGTAGAATCTACCACCGGATCGGAAACGCGACCCACTGAGAAGATCCGGCGAAAAACTCAGTGTCTGAGGGTTAATGTATTCGTCGAGCCCTTCGTCGCAAGCGACGGGTTCGACGAGGACGGTGACCGGTGCTTTTGATACCTGGTAATGACGTATTTTGGGTGACGTCGACTGTTTACCATTCGGTCTACAGGATCGAGTATGATAATGATTAATGAAAGCAATGTAAGTACATGCAAAGCTATTTTTATGTTATTTTTTAATTCCTTTAAGTTGCCCAAAAACATGTGTTTCTGTCAACAATCGAGGAAAGAGATCTAAATCTTAGTACATATTAAAGTTATCCCAACACTTCATACCGAAATTCTTTCTGCATCTTGATACTAGTACAGGCTTTCTGTACGCTCTACCAACAGTAAGAAATACATTATTGTGATGTGTTATTATCTCCAAAACCTTTGGAATAGCCGCGGCAAACGGTAAATACCTTTATAGGTTTAACTTGCACCTTTTAATCTACACATTATTATTATATCGAGGAGCGAAATGCTATTCGGTTTAAGCGACATTTTTCCATCTCTACACGAGAGTCATGTCAAATTTGGTAAAAATATCATACTAAAAAAACTTCTTCAGCTATTTGAATGGATTGAAGTTCAATTAACAACATCGGACTGTTGATGCTAATACTAAATAAAACGCACCTTTAATTACAAATATATATATCGAGTATTAAGTATGAAGTGTCACTTAAATCAAATAATACCATTTATATATGTCGGAATAGTTTAGTTTAATCTGTGTATTTATTATGTCATTGTCAGTTGGTTGTCAAGAAAAAGTGTCAGAGGTAAGACGTTCCGTTGTTAAGACGAGAAATAAAATTAACTAGAGGTCCCGCAGTAGTCGAAATTCGACTATAATTAATTGGAATTGTAAGTTTGTAAACTATTATGATTGTATTTTATACTTCTATAATCACAAATAAAATATTAACAAAGATAAACAATATTTAATCTCAATTTGACAACATACGTCAAGAACAAAAGTTTGACAATAAATAGTATGCATGCGTGTGCGCGTCAAATACATGGTATGTAGTGTGTGTAATGTTTTCTTTATTGATTTAAAGTATCTTTTATGCATTATTTTAAAATAATATTAGCATTGTGCACTTCTTCTCTATATTCTCTATAAGTGTGGAAAATTTCATACTCCTCCGTCCGCGCAATTTTCGTAAAAAGGAATACAAAGTTTTTGCTTCACGTATTAATATATAGATTGTAAAACACTTGAGGAAGTATTGCTTTATTCTACTACGCCATCCCACATATGAGTCGTCTATTATCAAAGGTGGCAATCTGTGCATTTAGACAAAGAAAATTTATTGATATGTCAATACAGATTGATTTGAATATAATCGTCTCCTTCAAAGAATACGGTTCAAAACCTGCATTAAATAAAGGTCAATAGTTAACCTGTTATTTATCTAAGATGTCGTTCCGAAGAGTTTTGTGACTGCCAATGGAATACAAAGTCAATAATTCGTTTTTCTGATTTACCAATAATTGTCCAAAAGTCAGATTGCCGGCTTTGATAATAGTCGACTCATATATGTGTGTAGAATTTAAGCTAACAATTAAAACAAAGTTGATTTTGTATAACTTTATACGTGACTCTGTCACCGCAAACGAACCACTCCCATTAGCGAGTTTGTAAATTTATTAAGCGCCGTTATGTAAATGGCTGAATTGAATAAACATCTACAACATAAATGCCGCCACCCACCTTAAGACTTGAGTTCTAAGGTCTCATTTTGAAGAGTACAACGGCTGCCCCGCCGTTCAAACCGGGACGCATTACTGCTTCACGGCAGTAATAGGCAGCAGGGTGGTGGTTAGTACCTTTTTTTTTTTTTTGTCAGGGGGAAATCCCCGGACTTCCGCCCTTCACTGGGGATGGAGGGCGGGGCATGTCGGAGTCGAACCGACTAAAACCTCCTGTCTCTCAACAACCAACGTCCAAACCTCGCATGAGACAAAACTCATGAAAAGGCAAAGGGGGGAAAGTGAAACGTTTAGTGCGGAGCACATCTCTCCCATCACCCTCCCCCTCAGGACGCCGGACTGTCGGTCGTCGGCGCCACGACCACCAGCCCTCTCGGTCGGCAGGCTATCCGAAGCCCGCCTAGATGGCGCCGGTTAGAATGGTCTATCCTACGGAATACCCCGCTGGGTCAGAACCAGCGTGGGTTGAGGATAGCCGGCCTTCCATCACCCGGATGCTCATGCATAAAACGCGTGCAGAGCAGCTTGCAGTGGTTGGTACCTACCCACAGACTCACAAGACGTCCTACCACCAGTAATAAATGCTTCAATGTAAGCTTCAATATAGGTATATTTTTGTAAAGGTTAATTTAACGGAAGTTAGTGGTAGATATTGCTATTGATTCCTGAAGGTTTTGCCTAGTTTCATGGCTGCTTTCTTATCACCTTTTGCATAATCTTTCCATGTGTCTCTATCTTCGGCAGCTATTTTTGCTTCTGGTATAGATATGCCGGGAAGTTGTGCCATCAATTTTGAAAAGCGGGTACGTGATGACCACGCGGTCTGTTGCTATCGACATGAGCTACTACCATGTATGTGGTAATTCAGGTAGTCGTGAAATTGTAACTCAAATAATTGTAAATAGGCATGCTTTAACAAAAACCGACTTCAAATAGAAAAAAATAGATATTCCAAAACAAATTGATATACACTAAAAACTATAATCATCGAAATCGGTTGGCATGATATTGAGTTATTCATCTATTTGTCGCGCATGTACTTAATGCAAATTTATGATTTTGTCATGGATACAATTATTAGAACTAGTTAAAACTGGTCAAACTGGTTGGAACTGGTCAAAAGTTATGAGGTAACAAACATAAAAAAAAACATACGGTCGAATTGAGAACCTCCTTTTTGAAGTCGGTTAAGTACTAAAAATGATTTCGTCGTCTCCTTGTACCGCACTAGCTGTCACGAATATTAAAGTAACCACTTTACACCAAGTGGACCGCATGTTTGCCTGCCACTGGTGGTAATGAAGAATAGAATATTTTAAGGAGTGTTACTTACTTTTTATCGCCTATTTAATACTCTGATGTAAACCATCGGACTATTTTAATCGCGTGATACAGTGTAGGAGCTCACGGCCCGTCTGTTGTTGAGTAGTTAAACTTACATTATCCAGTGATTCTCTTTTAGTCGATTTTACGACACCCACGGGATGTGATCCAGTACTATTTAAGGCGACACCGCATAGCCAGCGTCTCAATTTGCCAATCCAGAAAAAGTATGGAAGCGTGAAGAACTTTATGATATAAACTTTTCTTGTCAACCTAAGAAAATATAAAAAGACATAATTAAATTACTTTTCCTGCTCCCGTGTAATATCAAGGCTTTCTGTCTACGGGCGAACTTGAGGAGCTTCGTGGAAATTTTCATTCGGGTCGCTTAAATATATAACTACGAATTTTTTATCCATTACCTACTAAAATGATTTTTAATATCAGACATTGCGTTTTTGTTTGAAGATTTTCTTAAATTAAAAAGCAGACTACGGTCGAGGAAAATTTGCTAGCCCTAATCTAGGTTTGATTAATTTAATCACCATGATTTTGTATTGTTAAGAAAATACAAATTAAGTAATATGAAAATCTTTTTTTTTTTTTTTTTTTTNCAAAGCATTGGGTAGAGTCGTCCTAGTATAAACGCGGCGCGATCGCGTACCGTTTTTACGTGGGGACGGAATGTCATCCCTCTGTCGAGGGTGACGCCTAGGTATTTGACCTTCGGGGCCCACGGTATGGGCTGGTCAAAGAGAGTGATGGGGCTAACGGCGGAGGTGTTTACGCGCCTACTGGGGAGTGGGGTGCTCGAAGTGGTATGAAAGAAAATCTTAATTTTGCATATTAAATTTAAATCGGTTCCGAAGCCAAACCGAGAATTTTTACTATAAGCCCAAAGTAATTGGAAAAATGTAGATATTAACATGCCTTTACTAACCTGACCTACATTTATTTATGGATATTTATAAGCATTCGACCTGCTTATCATCAATTTGAATACGACGAAATTTAAAGTTATTTTTTATATGAATGTTTTTTATCATCAAAATAAGTACCCATTGTATCGATGCATCTTTGCCAGCGTAATGATAATCTTTCAATGCCCTTCTTGATGAAGTTAGCTGTACGGGTGCCAAGAAACTCTTCAAAGGCATTTTATACTGCCTCACGGGTTTTGAATTTTTTCCCTGCCAAGAACTTGTTCTATCTTCGAAGTCTCTCAGCACAGGTCTGGTGAGTACGGTGGATCATGCAAAACTTCAAACCCTAACTCTTGTAGCTTAGATACCATCGCTTGTATCATATGAGGCCAAGCGTTGTTGTATCGAGGAGCCGTGATGACTAGCCATTAACCAAGGCTGGCCGGTAATACGCGAAATTCTTCGTCATTGTGTCCATTTACATACAGCAGGCATCCACAGTAATGCTGTGGCCATTTAGTTAGAGGCTGTGATGAAATATATGGGCATTCAACAACCAAGCAGTGACCATGACTTTTTTTGGGGTAAGTTTTTGTTTGGGACATTATCTATGTGATGATCGCTTACGATTATGAAAATGTAACAATTTTTCATGGTAAGTACCAATGCGGTTTAAAACCCCTTCGTTATCGTATGTGTTAAGTCCTAGTGTTACGAAGTTCCTCAGATTGACGCCCCTTTTTTTTTTTTTTTGGGCCGGGGCCGAACTTCCTACGTGGTCCGAACCCGGTCAGAGTAGGGGGGTTCCCGCGGTCAACACTACAACCAGACACGCGGCGCCACCTCGAGGACACCCGACCGACGGGTCGTCGAGGCGATAGTCGACGACCAACGACGTCGGTCTCCGTGGTACGGCGGCCCTACCAGGCCGCCCGGGCGGTGCCGCTGGTGTTCCGGGATACCCCGCTGGGCCAGAACCAGCCTGCCAGGTCGGAACGCGATACACCGCCAACCGGGTTGCTCTTCAACAGTATGTTCGGCGACGACAGCGACGACGAAAATGCGGACCGCATCGCAGTCCGCAGCCGCCGACGCGCCGTGCCGTCCTCCTGGTGCCAACGCGCTAGAGTGACGGTAGCGTGCGGCGCAGCCTCAACCCCCTTAGGTCGCCCGTGACCATCACCGGGAGGAGACTGCCTCCTCATAGGGGCTAGAGCTGGACAAACGCCCTAAAAAAAAATTAATCTATGGTATTACATAACTTACATATCAAATGGCTCGTATTGTAAAACAGCAACTTTACAGGTAACAACGACCTGTTATTATTTTAATTTTTAAAGCGGTTTGCTATTATATCGTTTTTTTTGACTAGATACATATTTTATTGATTAAACCTATAATAATAATTAATTAACTGGATTTTTTTCTTTTTTAAATCGCTTAGATGGGTGGACGAGCTCACAGCCCACTTGGTGTTAAGTGGTTACTGGAGCCCATAGACACTACAACGTAAATGCGTCACCCACCTTGAGATATAAGTTCTAAGGTCTCAAGAATAGTTACAATGGCTGCCTCACTCTTCAAACCGAAACGCATTACTGCTTGACGGCAGAAGTAGGCGGGGTGGTGGTACCTACCTGCGCGGACTCACATGAGGTCTTACCACCAGTGGATCTATTATGTTTTATTCTGCCAAACTATTTCTAATCTTCAGCACTGTTGATTGGGCAGCTAATCAATTCCACAACAATATTCGAGTTCACAACTTACTGGACACACCTTAACAAAAGGTACCTAATCGTGTCTGTTTATTCACACTCCTTTAAAAAAACACGTTCATTACTCAAAATTTCCATTTAGTTGTAAAGTGACAAATCTCGCTACGAAAACTGAACTGTCGTGATAAGATTGTCCTGCTCTTCAGGCGGAATGACCGAAAGGATAGTTATGAAGCAACCATTCGGTTCGATTCGGAATGTTTTTACATTTGGATCATTGGAACTTTGGTGTTTTATTACCTTATCGATTTACGCTATCCCTCCGTCTTCGTTTTACGATTTCATGATGGAAACGTTGGGTTTGTTCCGAAGACTTATTTTCTTGTTGAACTTGAAGTTTTTTTTTTCTTTTATCTCAAAGGGTTTATTTTGTATTCATTGGCACGTGCTCATTCCATTTTATGAGTTCGTTTTATACAATTTTAATTGGTGGAAACTGTTGTTTGAATTCAATTCGATATCCAAAGATATTTTTACTGGGTATTTGATTGATTACTGGTAGTAGGACCTTTTGTGAGTCCGCGTAGGTAAAAAAAAAAAAAAAAAAAAGGTACCACCACCCTGCTTATTTCTGCCGTGAAGCTGTAATGCATTTCGGTTTGAAGGGTGGGGCAGCCGTTGTAACTATACTGAGACCTTAGAACTTATATCTCAAGGTGGGTGGCGCATTTACGTTGTAGATGTCTATGGGCTCCAGTAACCACTTAACACCAGGTGGGCTGTGAGCTCGTCCACACATCTAAGCAATAAAAAAAAAAAAAAAAAATACCAGACTTTAATCGATTATTGGACTTCATATACAACACGAATTCCGTCACCCACCTTGAGATATGAGATCGTCCCTTTCAACCTTAGTGTCTGACTGCTTCGCAGCGACAACCCTGGTTGCTGCCATTAAATGCTGCCGGTATCATAACTAATGGCGTTTAAGAGCGCCAAGATCAGGTAGATCCATCAGGACGTGTCTAGGGTAATGAAGGTTATGCGTGAGCTGGGTAAGGGCTGTAGTTACTCCGGACTTGTCGCTTCCGACCGTCGGGGCTACGATGCTCGGCAGCGACGAGTTCTGGCAGGTGATGCTCGACTCGCCGACGACGCGCGAGATGATCGACTCGCAGAAGGAGGCGGCAGAACCGGAGAGGGAGAGCTCTTCTTTCCTCTCGGCGCCGTGCCGCCGCCGCCGAGCCGGGGGCCTGAGGAGGGCGTTTGTCCAGCTGCGGCCCCTATGAGAAGGCAGTCTCCTCCCGGTGATGGTCACGGGGTGACCTAAGGGGGTTGAGGCTGCGCCGCACGCTACCGTCACTCTAGCGCGCTGGCACCAGGAGGACGGGACGGCGCCTCGGCGGCTGCGGACTGCAGTCCGCATTTTCGTCGTCGCTGTCGTCGCCGAACACTCTGTAGAAGAGCAACCCGGTCGGCGGTGTATCGCGTTCCGACCCGGCAGGCTGGTTCTGGCCCAGCGGGGTATCCCGGGACACCAGCGGCATCGCCCGGGCGGCCTGGTAGGGCCGCCGTACCGCGGAGATCGACGTCGTTGGTCGTCGACTATCGCCTCGAGCGTCTTCGGGGTGGCGCCGCGTGTCGGGTTGTAGTGTTAACCGCGGGAACTCCCCTACTCTAACCGGGTTCTGACCCCGGACGGAGATCGGACGTCGGGTGTAAGAGTGCAGGGGAGTTGTTTAGTGGGTGGGCCCTAAAATCCTTGGGCCCGCTGCAGATCGTTGAGTCTCACATACCCCGCGCGCCTCCTAGGCGCGGAGACCTCGTAGGAGGTTCGGCCCCAGGCCCGAAAAAAAAAGGGCTGTAGTTATTATGGTAAGCAGTGATCTAGCCGCATTTCTATCTTTTTAATTATTTTATTTCTTATATGGGTTGAGTCATAAGAGGTCCTATCACCAGTAAATGAAGAAGCCTTCTGATTACGACTTCATATATCGTATTATCACATATGGGCCGGAGATCTAGATCGTCGTGAATATTCTGACTCCTCATCTACAGTACTTTGACGGCAGTGAAGTTTAAGTAAGCAACTGGCTGCAGCACCTAATGCTTAGTCTCACAACAAAAAATGTGTGGTGTCGTGGGACACCGGATAGGAACGAAGTTCCTTATTATAAAAATATTAATTTTAAGTTCTTTTCGAGGTATAAAGAAAATAAATCTGGAGGTTTCGCAACAACCCACGGTCATTCGGTAACGTGCGAACTTATTCTAGTACACTTCATTCACAGTTGTTTGCATTAGAGTTAGTGTATTGCGCAAACGAACGCTCTGAGATCGTGGTCAATGAATGATAAAAAAATATGTTATTTTTTGTACGTTATTACAAAGCTAAGTCGTACAGTGTGTGCATTACTGATTTGTACGTTATTACAAAGTTAAGTCGTCCACTGTATGCATTACTAATAAAAATCTTACGTTACGGACGTTTTTTCCCGGTTAGGGTACCCGTCCGCATCGTCCCACAAGGAACTTCGTTCCAAAAGCTTTCAATATTTTCAAGTGCCTCTAAGCCACACCTCAACGCCTTCACGATGCATTGTATGAATTAAATTTTCAATTTTAACATGTTTTTTCAGTCTGTGAAACAAATCTATTAGCGGGCCACGGCGACCGTATGTAACGTTTGCTAGTAACAAAGACATATTTACACTCACCCCGCTGAGTCGAAGCTTGTCGCTCGTTCGCTAAATTACGCTTTCAGGGACTAACCGGCGATTGTCGAGCTTTACTTTAACTTAGCTCGGGACACGTACTGTTTTAACGACTGTTTATCTTTGCATTATGAAAATGCGAAAGTGGGTTCAGAAACTTTGTAATTTATATACAAAATTAAATACGAACTTAGGTCCCGGATAGAGGTTTTCTGCTGTCATAGGCTATGTCCTAAAATTTTAGTTCAATGAGTCCAGACTATACCTTGCGCCAGTTTGGCCACGTCAAAAGAGGTACGGCCTCAGGTCCGAAAAAAAAAAGATCAGGACAGAGGAACTCATATTATTAAAATTAATTGATACGTTACTGGTCTTAGTGTCCTATAATGCTAGATTTGCGTGATCCGTATTGGTTGTTATCACCTTTTATTACGCAAAAGGGTTTTTATTTGATTTTGAAGTAGAATGTATCAATCTCTCTTAATTGTCTCTTTTCTGATATCAAAGTATGCATATTATTTTCATTTTATATATCTGCTTATGCTCGTCCACGATTAAACTATTTAGAATAAATGATGTAATTTATACATGGATGCAGACGAGAAAAGTGCTTAGGTGCTTACAATCCATAAGAGTGGCTACATATCGAGCTTCAAACCATGGGCTACCAAGATTGCTTCCTGTACTTCTAAGTGGACTGAGGCCGCCCTCCTCTTGGGTGACGATTATAAGGTCCCTTCCAACTATACTTCAGACCTGAGAACTTATATTTCAAGGTGGGTGGTGCATTTACGTTGTAGATGTCTATGGGCTCCAGTAACCACTTAACACCAGGTGGGCTGTGCGCTCGTTGGGTGGACGAGCTCACAGCTCAAGCAATAAAAAAAAAAACGTCAATTTTCGCAGAACTGCACGTTCATTGTATTAGGTTGTCTTGTGTTATGTTGTGTTGTCTTCTATTATGTTGTGTTGTGTTTTGCTATGTTGTGTTGTTATGTTGTGTTGTAAGCTATATAAGATTTTTCATTGATTATTCAATTTAATACTATAGTTGTGTACTATGTTCCGCACTTTAATCAGTGACCTGAAATCTTTCGCGTTATCATATGCTTCTTTAAAAAAAAAAGAGCGAAGAAAATGCTATAAAGTCCGTATTCTCACCGAAGGTAAAGACAGATAACTTTTGAACGTCCAAGTATTACATTGCTTAAAACTTTTTCAATGAAAAAGTATGCTTTTGTCATTCTAGAACTCCAGAAATTCTTAGTAATATTGAACCTATTCATCAGAAGAACGTTGTAGAATTGAGAATACTGTATAAATTATCACCTTATAAATATTTATGTAAATTAAATGTAATTACTACACAGTTCCAAGGTGAACATGACCTTTTCTCGTAGAAATTCTCAGCTGGCTAGTTTTAAACTATTTTTCGATTTTTAACAAAAATTTTTTGGCTTTAAATTGTTTAAGCGTTTTATCAAATATCAACGATGGAGTAAAATGTATTTTAATATTAATTCCGAAGAATTTGCGATTTAATTACTGAATCACAGTACGAAAATAGTGGAGGCGCTAATATGAATCATAATTTATTAATTTTCATTAGGTAAAAAAGGCTTCTAAAAAAAAACTTATCATTCTAACGTCTTAAATAGATTATATTTGACACATTCATAAAATACAATGCAACTAAACAAGGCTAAATATTTCTCTATTAAATTGTTGTTTTTATTTTTTTTTCAAATCCAAAATAAGTTTCACGTACGAAAATATGAAATCCGCTTTTAAATGATGAATGGACGAAGGAGGCCGCTGTTTTTGCCAGCTTCGACAAAACCATGATAAATGCGACATCGCTTTTGTCTTATCTAAACTTTTGTGTTCGTGGTATATGAATCTGGCTGGCTTTTATTTTGCTCTCCGATTTATCAGTTTTTGGGAATTCGTGTTTTTTTATCATTTATTTTTCTGAGATTTACACGAATTAAGTTTGTTATATTCTATTCTCTGGATAAATTTTTTACATTTTATAATTCAGTTGTACCGACGTCAGTAGTGACGTCATAAATCCTTCTAAAGTTATATCTGACCTTAGAACTCGAAAAACAATGCAAATGATATAATTATTACACCTTTGATATCTTGAGCGAAATATTATATCGGCGGTTTGAGATCTACAATCACTACACAATACAGCATATTATTATTGTTATTTGACTTGGGCAAATCATATTTTTGATAAGTTGTGCCTCGTGGCTTGACTCGCGTACAGTCGCAACATAAAGTCCTCGAATAAAACATAAAAATATACGAATCGAGATAGTCAATATGTATTTAAATAAATATATGTGGGATGGTATGGCGAAATCTAGTGGATATTTAGTTTAACAACAAAATCTTTTTTTCTTTCAAAAAAATACTACATACATCTTCGTAACATCGTTCTGTCAATCTTTTTATCTGTCATTTATATTTTCTTCTTTTAAAATAAAACTAGTGTGCCAGTGTGAATCAACCAAAAAGTATCGATCTTCCCACTCGGCCATTCCTACCTATTCGTCTGCCTCAGACGAATCAATCCATAGTTTGATAAAATTAACAGGACTAGTCGTATGTATCGGAACTCCTCCATTCCCAATCTTCAACTTTTAGTCGGNTACACAAAACTTCATCAATAATACTTCATCATAAAATCGTTATTTTTACACATCTCAGTCTTTGGTGCACAACAAAAATGCACTGGTAGCGGTCAACTTATCTCTGTAAAAATTCCTCAATCCACTGTGATTTATCACCGAACGACATCCTGAACGGTATCGTGGATGGTATCCCGGACGAGCCCCCAAAAAGATGTGGGATGGTATGGCGAAATCTAGTGGATATTTAGTTTAACAACAAAATCTTTTTTTCTTTCAAAAAAATACTACATACATCTTCGTAACATCGTTCTGTCAATCTTTTTATCTGTCATTTATATTTTCTTCTTTTAAAATAAAACTAGTGTGCCAGTGTGAATCAACCAAAAAGTATCGATCTTCCCACTTATATGTAAGCTTTGTGTTAACGTTGACGTTGACAGAAACATTAAAATTTGGGTACGTATCAGATCAGCAATCAACCATAAGAGGGAGCCCACAAGTGGGACAAAGAAAGAAACGTGTTTTTTCTCGATCGGAATAAAAATATATAATTAAAATTCATTAAAACTCTTTGTGAATTAGCTTTATTATAAAAGTGAAAAGGACGATTCAAATTTGAATACAAGAATAGTAAAGCATGAACATTTAATTGTCGATTCTCTGTTTTGTTTAATCACATAGTGTTTTGCTTTAAGAAGAAATATAATAGATAATCTTATATATATTTTTCTTCTTCAAAAAACGAAATCTGCCTCAAGAAATAGACTATTTATAAATAGTTTTCAAATTAAGCTCTCCGTAGTCTTTGTATTATCCTGTTAACACATAAAAACTTCCGAACTTATATATTATCATAATTGTATATACTTAATCTTACCGTTTTATGAATATTCCAATTTGTGAATTCCTATGGTATTTTATACCTAAACGTAACGTAAAAGTAGGTAAGTGAAATTTAAATTAATTAAACGAAGGAAGTAACGGGTAAGTCGGAATTTATTTGACTGTTATAAATCAGAAATGTTTATGTGGAGAGCACACGCACCGTCCCGCCCTAGGCGGCTGTCAGGGCGGGCGGATGGCCAGTCGTGCCTCACGATCCGACGGGGACACACGCGTCCACGTCTCGACACGCGGCTCGGTAACTTGACACGTACATATTCCGACCAGTTGATTGTTTTTTGATAAAGAATTTGAAAAAGGAATTTAAACGTTACCGGTAAGATTATTTTTATTTTAAATCCATATTCTTATAGATTAATTTCAATATATGTAAAAAAAAATATACTAATATTATTTGCAAAGTATTCGTTGTTAGGGATATATAATAAGTACGTATTTTCGATTATTTATTAATAACTAATCAAAGGAAACAATGTAAACGTCATATAGTAATAAACGGGAGTATCGGATGACAGCTTGTTATAATCGAACTATGAGGAACAATATATGATGTTGTTTTTTTATTTATATATACACAACTAACGTACTTAGCTCTATCGATAACAAAATGAAGAATTACAGAGAGTATATCAAATAATTGCAGCATCTGGGTTATTTTTCAGATGTTACGAGTATGCGAAACCAATGTTAATGTACTGTAAAAACTGGGACCTAAAAACTCATATCTCAAGGTAGGTGGCGGCATTTACGTTGTAGATGTCTATGGGCTCCGGTAACCACTTAACACCAGGTAGGCCGCGAGCTCGTCCACACACACAAGCAATAAAAAAATAAAAGAAATAAAGTATACTACTTACCTAAGATGGGTGTGTAAGTTCCCCTAAATCCTCAATTACTGGTAGTAGGAAGGTGTTGATAAATTGTCCACTGTATCTTCTTTGCCTTCTTTCCTTTTATTTTTTTATTACTAAGACGGGTGGACGAGCTCACGGCCCACCTGGTGTTAAGGAGGACGAGGTGGAGCCCATAGACATCGACTAAGTTAATGGCCCTACCCACCTTGATACATGAGTTCCAAGTCTCTTTTTTTCGCTCATGGTTTAAAAAAGATGTGTGTTATCGTGGGACACCGGATAGGAACGAAGTTCCTTATTATCAAAATATTAATGTTAAGTTCTATTCGAGGTATAAAGAAAATAAAACTGGACGTTTCGCAACAACCCACAGTCATTCGGTAACGTGCGAACTTATTGTGGTACACTTCATTCACAGTTGTTTGCATAAGAGTTAGTGTATTGCACAAACGAAAGTTCTGAGATCGTGGTCAATGAAGGATAAAAAAATATGTTATTTTTTGTTCGTCATTACAAAGTTAAGTCGTACAGTGTGTGGATTACTAATTTGTACGTTATTACAAAGCTAAGTCGTACACTGTGTGCATTATTAATAAAAATCTTACGTTACGGACGTTTTTTCCCGGTTAGGGTACCCCTCCGCATCGTCCCATAAGAAACTTCGTTCCAACACTTAAAGAATAACATTGCTGTTATTACAATGACTATGAGACTCCGATCTCATTCAGGTACATAATAAACAATAGACACATTATCGTAGCATGAACCTCGAATTCATCCAACTAGGCTAAGGAAATTTTTATAACTACAAACATATAGAACACATAAGCGATGACGAGTAAGCCGATAGTTGTCTTATTATCGTGTACCCAAGGACGATATTTCAGCACCAAACCCAGCAATGACCATAGAAACCAAAGTTACTTTGTTATTACATAACTTTTCTCATTGTACCGCGTCAGCAAACCTTTGGTGTCTCAACCTGGTAATTAGTCCCTAAAGTGCCTTCCGTACTTAAAGTTGGAGTGTTTAAGAAAAATAGCTTCTGTCTCCTCTTCGTAAAGTTACATTAGAAATTGGTGACTCGAGCTTTTTCCTTACATTCTAAGTTTAAACTAAGTTTTTGTCGTATCATTTTTAGTGTTATTAGGAATTTTTTCGATGAATTATCCGCTGAAAAACATAATATTCATAGTTTTGTTTTTAATGCAATGTTTGTAATGCATTTATATTGCTAAATGCTTCTATATCTTTTTTGAGCAATTTGTATCTTAAAAGTAAATCAAAACACAATTTATATTTGTTGGAGGCTCATGATAAAATTACAATTACTAGTGATCCCGCAGTAGTCGAAATTCGACTATAATTTAATTGAAATTATAAGTTTAAACATTATTATGGCTCTATTGTAAAACACTATTAAGCTTTTATAATATAATCACAGATTTCGCTAAAACTGCACTATAGATAAATAATATTAAAGACAAACAATATTAAATCTATTCTTAATTTGACTACCTATAAACTTTAAGCAATTACAAAAGTTTGACAATTGACAGTAAACAAAGAGTATATTTATTTGTATGTGTTGTGTCAAAGACATGGTGGTGTGTGTAAGGTTTTTTTAATTGATTTAAAGTATTTCAATGAACAATTAAAAAAATTTTTTTAGCTTTCTGCACTCCTTCTCTGTAGGAAATTTTATAATCCTCCATTCGGGAAATATTCGTAAAAAGGAATACAAAGTTTTTGCTTCACGTATTAATTTATAGATATATATATTAGGTCTATGAAAGTTCTTTCATCATCATCAGCCTGCGGCAGTCCACTGCTGGACATAGGCCTCCCCCAAAGCTCGCCACTGAACCCGATCTTCGGTTCTACGCATCCAGTTACTGCCAGCTGCCTTGCGCAGGTCGTCGCTCCATCTAGCAGGAGGGCGTCCCACACTACGTTTGCCGGTTCGCGGTCTCCACTCCAGAACACGTCTACCCCAACGGNCATCATCATCAGCCTGCGGCAGTCCACTGCTGGACATAGGCCTCCCCCAAAGCTCGCCACTGAACCCGATCTTCGGTTCTACGCATCCAGTTACTGCCAGCTGCCTTGCGCAGGTCGTCGCTCCATCTAGCAGGAGGGCGTCCCACACTACGTTTGCCGGTTCGCGGTCTCCACTCCAGAACACGTCTACCCCAACGGTTATCGGTTCAAAGTTCTTTACGTAAATCTAAAATAATATTCACGGTATTGTAGTATCTTAAAATGTTACATCTTTCACAAGAAAATATATAAGTTTAGAATTTTAAGGCATTGAAATTTAATAAGCTCTCACGTGTAGGAATGAAACACCGCGCGTATTTTTTCCGTGAAGCAGTAAAGCGTTTCGGTTTGAAGGGTGGAACGGCCCTTGTATTATAAAAAGGGACAGTTGGAACTCATGTTTCAAAGTTAGTGAGGCAGCTTAGGTTGTCAATGTCTAAGGGTCCCAGTAAGACACCAAATTGACTGTTAGCTCAATCACCCATCTAAGCAATAAAAAAACTATTTAAATTTACACATTATTGTTCAATGATTTGTCTGTAAATTTTATATTGATTAAGGCTGTCATTAGATCATCGTCATCATAATATTGTTAAACAATGGATCTTATGGTCCTTAAGAGCATTATAATTCAGAGAATATGTAAGATTAATTAGAATATTTTTAGCGGTAGGCAGCGGCTTGGCTCTGCCCCTGGCATTGCTGAAGTTCATGGGCGACGGTAACAACTCAGCATCAGGTGGCCCGTGTGCTCGTCTGCCTACTAGGGTAATAAAAAAAAAATTATAATATATATTAAGATAAAAACAGCAATTGAGTAATGAAAATTCTAATCCAATTAAATCAAAATCAGTGTTTGAAAAACTTTTTCTACTTTCTACGTTCTTACTCAATTCAATTGATTGTGATAAAACTTGGTAAACTTATTGCATAAGGCCTTCCTTAAAAAAAGGTATCTGATCTTTCTATGAATGTAAGTCACAAGTATGAACAGTTTCAAGAAACCTATGCTTTACATACGATCAGCGATAGTCGTAGTGGATCATGGCCATAATCATTCACTAGTAAAGTAGTTATATTTTTTAAAACAATTTTAGGCTATTATTTTCACACGACTGACATAATAATATAAAGAGTGCGGGAAATGTACGTAGATAGATTTATAAATTTCTCTAGGTAAAACCGTTTCCATACTAGTTTTTCACGTTCAAAGAAGAATAATATTTACGAGGTTCAAATATTAATACAAACCTATAATGTGTATTTCCTTTTTTTTCCTACCTAATTGTTGTTAGCTTAAGAGGCTATTCCAACCTCGCGCGGACCGGTGGGTGAGCTCACGGGCTTAGCCTGAGAGAAATGCTAACACAAGTTCTAGCAAAAGCAGTGCTACGCTGAATCTACCACCGGATCGGAATCGCGACCCACTGAGAAGATCCGGTGAGAAACTCAGTGGATTGTGTCTATGGACTAGTTCGCACGTCGAGCTTCGTCGTAGTTAACAAGTTCGACGAGGACGGTGACCGGTGCTTGAGGGACCTAAAAGCACCGAGAGTGAATCCGGATGTTTTGGGGCGTCGGTGGCTTTGCTTTGCTCCTTTATCTGGATTGGATATGAATTTCCCTCCTCAAATCGAAACTACACAGAACATACTTACAAAAAAAACCTTCGTAAAATCATGTGGCGATCGTACTCGCAATCTCCACTCGATTTTAAAACCTTAAAATAGTCGATAAAGAATAAAATTAATCTCCTCTATCCGTGCAGCAACAGACTGCTTCAAACTGCGCCATTAAAGCAAAGTGCTTTTTAAATATCGCTCGATTTGTTTATACTTTACAGTAAATAATGCGTTTTTTTAACGTTTTGTTTGCCTAAGGTAATCGTTCGTACTAGTAAATGTTTGTTCGTTCGACTATTTCGCATTTAAATAGATTAAATTTGTATACATTGTATGTTTTATTAAGAATTGAATTCCTGTTGAAGAAGATCTTTAGTTTGAAGAAGATCTTAATTACTGTCCGTCTATTAAATTTCGATCGCTTTTTACTACACCCACGAGAAGAGATGGAGTTGGGTAATTCTAGACTTACAAAGTACATCCAAAATTCTAACATGGTTCTAACACATCCAATATGGTTTAGGTCATCCACTATTCTCGAGCAACCCACCCTTTGGGTGACATGAAAGACAAACGTGGGATTAACTAGAGAATTAGCATTATCGTTCTATGAGTTTTATGAGTATTTCTATCGCGAAGCATTTATATGTTCCGACTATAAGGATGAAACAGTCCTTTCTATATGCTCCGGTAATTATATTTATCTATTATTTGCCTATATATTATTCGCCTATAAAGACATTTGTGGTCACGTGCTATGCAAATCAATCTTTTTAGGTAACATTCTTTAACCTACCTGGGAATATAATAACGGTATATCCAAGCTTGATTACGATTGCAAGGGGTATCTGCATGAGAATGAGTATATCAGAGGAAGTGTGAAAGTAGCCTCGGTAATCAACAAATTAAAGAGCGGATAGTTAGCATGGTATGGACATGTGATGCGGAGAGAGAAGATGCATGTGACTGGGAGATGTATGGAAATGGTAGTGCAAGGTAAAGGGGGAAGAGGTCGACCGAAGAAGACATGGATGGAGTGTGTGAATGAAGATATGAGAGAGAGAGGAGTGAGTGCTGAGATGACGCCTGATAGAAGAGATTGGAATAGAAAAATTAGCTGTGCCGACTGCACCTAGTGGAATAAGGTGGAGAAAAAAAAGGAGATCTGCATGATCTCACAAAGCGGTTGTATTCTTCTTCCTTTTTTATTGCTTAGTTGGGTGGACGAGCCCACAGTCCACCTGGTATTAAGTGGTTACTGGAGCCCATAGATATCTACAACGTAAATGCGCCACCCACCTTGAAATGATGATGAATGCTTAAAAAACATTAGAAGTGTAGCTTCCTGCACATGTTAGCAAGCAGCTTTGACTTTAGTATCTGCGCGATATAAGTGTGCGTAAATCCTCTGAGATTTTCCTTATCGTAACGAACCCGTTAAATTTCCGACTGCGAGGAGAATAATGATGTAAGTTTGGTCTTCATATTCAAATGCTACCAACTCGAATGCTCAAGTTCAGACAAGTAACTTAGGTAGGTATATATTAAATTGAGAAAATCTGACGCTTTGATTATGCCTTGAGAAATTCTAGGTGTTGCAAATATCGAGAACAGTCTTAAGTTTAACCAAATTTCATGTGGTTAAGATATAAATCATAAAATTTACGTAAGCCTGTTGAACTTCAAGAAAGAATATTTCGATTTTTAAAAAGTTGTGTTAACATTATTTGCTGCTATCTACAAAATATTAGTTACGAAGAGAGGGATAACTCAGAATTAATTTATCTCTGACATCTACCCACTTCTGAAAAAGATCTTCTTTTTTTATTGCCTTTGTACGCAAACAAGCACATGGCTCACCTGATAATGGTGGTATACTACCTATAAGAGGTAGGGAGGAGGTAATAATCAACTTTAATATGGTACGCAATGATAGTCAGCGACCTGGCTGTGACCGTGGCATTGCTGACATCAATGAGCGACGGTAACCACTCACCATCAGGTAGGCCGTATGCTCGTCTGCCTATAAATTCAACTAAAAAAATGAAGTACCATGCTTAGTAAGCGAAAATGAATTCGATTATACGGGATAAAACCAAAAATACATTATGGTTTTTTTTAAGTGAAACTTCTTTAGAATTGTTGTGATTTCAAACTCGATGAAACAAAAAAATAAGTCCATAGAGACACAAACACATAAATGTATAGGTATCAGCCGGTGAGAGAATGAGATAGAACACCTCATTGAAGAGTATTGAAAATGATAAAATTTGAAATGCTTTCAGTAATTCTAATTCTTTTTTTATGTACTTATAAATTACAGTTTATATATTGAAGCGACTGTTCATTTTTTCAATACTTTTCAATAAGTTTTTTAATCAGGGACTTCTCAGAAATTTCACTTCTACCGTGTCTGACTTGCACACACACACACTTTTTACTTTTAATCCTCTGGGTAAAGTAAATTTTGTCGCGATTCACAACGTACCTGCTTGCTACATGATTGCTCCGAATCGAGGCCGCTGTATTTTCTCCACAGCTGACATGAATTCATAAAGCCAAACGATTTTCTTCTTCACATCTTTGTGATTTGCCCGTGTGTGTTGACTTAGAATAGTATCAGCTCAGACCGTAGGTTTCGTAAACAGCGACTAAGTGATTTACCGAACCGCTAACTGCAATAGTCTCCTATCAATCCAGCTTACTGTCCACCCGCATTTACTAGTGGTAGGGCTTATTGTGGATAATACCTTCTCATTTTTCAGAGCAGTACAGCATATTACAATGACTAAATGATGACCGAGCTTTTTTCGTGTTTTTTTTTTTAATAAATTGTGTTTTTTAGAAATTATGTTTAAATACGAATTACATATTGATAAAATGATGAAATATGAATAATATTTTTCTATCTTACGACAGAATAATAAAAATCCCATGTGTACTAAATTTTATTAAAATCGTTGGAGCCGTTTCCGAGATTCAGAATTTATATATTATATATATATATACCTATTTATATGCAGGAATTGCTCGTTTAAAGATATAAGATCATATTGGGAGCAAATATTAAATCACTGCTAATCTTTGAAATGGAATGCTTGATAATATATCTATGTAGACTGCGATATTTACCCGAGGGGGCTTTCAATACGCCTTACCGTGGTTTGAGGAATTGTTCGAGATGATTCTCCATTTTATTGCATCTCCCAACACCGGAACAGAGATAACTATACAGATTAGAACTATTGTGTTCCTTTACAGTGCATTTCCAGAGATATTTACTGCCGCGTATAAATCTTCTATGGAATGAAACACCTTCCACGCTGTTTCCTGAGCGATACGACATGTTCTGCTTCGAATGAGATTTCCGAAGGGTCTTTAGCAGCTGTAGACAGGCTTGGCTGTGCCCCTGGCATTGCATACGTCCATGGGCGACGATAAGCGCTCATCATCTAATCCATATTATTATGCTCGTCTATCATCAAGAGCAATAGAAATAATTCTCTCCATCCCAAATGCTTTCAGCAGCTGTTGGTTCTATACGCTATTAAAGCCATTAATTTTGCGACTTCGACTTGTCAATCAGTTTGTATAAGCCATGCTTAGTTTTTTGATCAAGTTTGAAAAGAGGTTACTTTTTTGTCCCTCACTAACTACTGTAAATGCATGTGATGAAAAAGTCATAATTTCTCGCATAAGGTAACATTAAAAGCTAACGTAATAAATACGATACTAAATTTCTTATTGGTGGTAGGACCTCTTGTGAGTCCGCGCGGGTAGGTACCACCGCCCTGCCTATTTCTGCCGTGAAGCAGTAATGCGTTTCGGTCTGAAGGGTAGGGCCGCTGTTGTAACTATACTGAGATCTTAGAACTTATGTCTCAAGCTGGGTGGCGCATTTACGTTGTAGATGTCTATGGGCTCCAGTAACCACTTAAAACCAGGTGGACTGTGAGCTCGTCCACCCAGCAAAACAAAAACAAAAAAAGTATTATAAGAAAGCACAGCAGTCTCTGAAATAAGTTACTACATTCAAAATACTTTTAAATACATTCACATTTTTACAATTTGAAAAACAATTCGACTTAGTCCTTCTGTATTCGTCTTCATTATGGCTTCTCAGGCCGCAAGGTCGCAATATTGCCCTGGCAAATACGAATAATTCACGATTTGCATACAAACTACACCACGTACCCGGTTTAGTGAGGAAAATGAGCAGAAAAAATGTAGGCAATTCCTTACGTTTTGATGCTCTGTGACTTTGTGAGGTTGATATGGTACGTTTGGCTTAGGAAATTGGGAAATCAGCAAATTATTTTATGCCCAATTGTTGTAGGTGTTTTAAAATTTAAACATTTGTTAATTTATCAACCGATTTCATATTAACAAGTAAATGATAATCCTAATTTATTAAAAGAAGTAGGCAGAGTGGTATAAAACGACAAGGATTTGCAACACACCCTACCACTGGGTACTACATTAATTCTAATCATCCTTCATCACGGAAGACATTCGTGAACCTATGTCCAGTGTATATTTTACTGGTTATCTGACGAGTCATTACAACATTCGCATCGCCCAATACAAGTATACTGGGAGTCTTATTCGTTAGGGGATGATAAGATCTTAACCAGATAAATTTCTTCCCAATTTAAAGTTTCTTGTCGGATCTTCTTAGTGGGTCGCGAAACCGATCTGGTAGCAGATTATGCGAAGCACTACTCATGCTCTCTTGCTAGGGCTAGTGTTAGCAAATTCTCTCAGGTTGAGCCCGTAAGCTCACCTACCCATCCGGGCGTAGCTGGAATAGGTTCTTAGGCTACCAGTAAAAAGCTAGGTAGGGGAAAAAAGTAGTATACCATAATAATATGTTTGATAAAACCCCTAAGAATATGTCAACTGGTTATATTCTTGTTCGCTTCGTAATTAGTGGCTACGACTTAGTGGGGGTCATTTTGAGTTTTCATGTTTATGTTCCAAATAAACTCAAAACACGTTGCGTATGAGAACTCTATTTATATAGGAATCGATTTGGATTTTATCATTAATAGGTTAATTGATTTTTTTATGTAAAGTAAAATAAAATCAGAGGGTCTTAATGATAATGGGTTTTACGAGAGAATGGCGAGGAGAACAGTGATTCCCCTTTAAGCGTTTCAACGGCACTCGGCTCGATAGGTCTTTCCAAAATTTTCTTCGGAGCAAGAAAGAAACACCTAGTATCCAAACACACGTCTACTTGGTATTTATTGCCTATATTAATTATTTATAAAACCACGAAGTTGACAAGTCTCTCATTTTTAGACCAATCAAAATAAGAATTAATAATAGTTTAAAAAAACAAAAAAATAGGCTTTTATAGAAACTCCCACTAAAAAATTGAAAATAAATCTTAATAAATTTGAATTAAAAATAGTGTAAGAAAAAATGATTTTGTTGTAAAAAAAAGAGTAGGGTGAGGTTTTCTATAAAAGCGTATTTTTTTGTTTTTTTAAACTATTATTTATTTTTCATTTTTTAGTTGAATTTAATTTTTGTTAAATATTGAATTGTCATCGGTCCCAAATAAGTATACCAAATTTCGAGTTAATCCGACGTTTTGAATGGGGTCAAAATCATGTTCAAAGATTCTGTTATGGTAGGCAGCGGCTTGGCACTGCCCCTGGCATTGCTGACGTCCATGAGCGACGGTGACCACTTACCATCAGGTGGGCCGTATACTCGTCTGCCTATAAAGGCAATAAAAAAATACATACATACTAACATACATAACTCTGAAGCTAATAAAAGCGTATTAAAAATACTTTTATTTACTATTTTTTCATAAAAATATTTTTTTATTTTTTTATTAAGATTCAATTCAAAAGTATGATAACAATCTCAAACGAACCATTATGCAATTATTACTAATAAATCCATGAAGGATCTTTCGGTTCGATGATAAATTTTACTTTCTTAGTAATATTTCAAACAAAAAAAAGCTGACGATTTAAAAGTTCATAAAAAAGTATATTCGGCAATTCAATTTTCCTGTTCGACGTAACCAGTGGGTTACAGTCTTCTAAAAGGGCGCAGGTAGAACGTGATGGTCGTTATTGGCCTTAGTGAGGATCTGCGTACTCTTAATTAAAATGCCTAATGAAAGCGACTCCGGCTCCGGAACGCCTCCGGTCGCTCTGTCACATCCGACATTTTGTTTTCCTAGGCCTAGGACATTGTGTGGAAGCGGAAGTTGATTTCGTGTCACATTGACGGTTTTTTTTCCTGCCTATGCTGATAGCCTTGCTCTATCCTCTTTTCCTTGACGTGTAGGTGAGCTCACGGGGCTCAAACCGGGTGTGTTGCTAAGACTGGCCCTAGCAAGAGCAGTGCTTCCCAGAATCTACCACTGGATCGGAAACTCGATCCACTGAGAAGATCCGGCGAGAAACTCAGTGGGCTGTATCTATGAGTTAATTCACTCGTCGAGCCCTTCGT
Organism: Bombyx mandarina; assembly: GCF_003987935.1. Next base: position 3,189,458 of record NW_021011494.1, read on the forward strand.
CGCAAGCGACAGGTTCGACGAGGACTGTGACCGGGAACATTGACGTAACAGCGTTTATTTGTTCATGTTTTATATTGCCTTAATTAATTTATTACATTATTAGCCAAATTGCATTAATCAATTACCTAAGCATGGGTAGGTACCACCGCTTTGCCTATTTCTTCCGTGAAGCAGTAATGCGTTTCGGTTTGAAGGGTGGCGCAGCCGTTGTAACTATACTGAGACCTTAGAACTTATATCTCGAGGTGGGTGGCGCATTTACGTTGTAGATGTTTATGGGTTCCGGTAACCACTTAACATCAGGTGGGCTGTGAGCTCGTCCATCCATCTATGCAATAAAAATAAAAGAAACTTAACTCGTATGCTCTTCGCTTTCAGACAAGAGATCAAATCTAAATGTTATTATAATACGTAGTAGCTATACCACAGATCGCATGACTTCACACCATAAATAGACAAGATAGTGGTACAATACTGTCAAAATACTCATTAAATGTGCCAATCAATAATCCTAATTTGATTTTTACTTTACGATGTTTTTATTTTATTGGGAGTTTTTTGAGAGAGTTATATTTTTTTAATCGTCAAAAATAGCACTTATTTATATTTAGGCTCAGGGATTTCTATGTATTTTGAGTCTGTATATGAGCGTCAATATGAACAGCGTTATCGCTACGCTCCTAACTCAGTCCTCGGTACCTATAGCTCTTCAGGGTGACTTTTACGGTCTTACGTCTTTCTCACAATGCTTTCGACTGAGGAAAAAATGAATGAATATTTTAAATTGTTTTTAGGGTTATTAAAAAAACGCATTTTGATTTGAAAATAATTCTTTTGTTCTTAATGCAGGACGCCTGTAGCGGTACAATTTGGGTGAATGTATAACAATATAATTAGTCATGCATGGAAGATATTGATTGCTCTAATAAGGCAATGGTTCATAAGGTGATGTAGAGACAAAGATGATAATGAAATAAAGAGGAATAGTAGGAAGGATATATTTCTTAGAAAGTCAATGAAAGATATAAGCAAGCGATATCGCATCTTTTTTTTTATTTATTGCTTAGATGGGTGGACGATCTCACAGCCCACCTGATGTTAAGTGGCTACTGGAGCTCATAAATATCCACAACGTAAATGCGCCACCAACCTTGAGATGTAAGTTCTAAGGTCTCAAGTGTAGTTACAATCTTTTTTACATTTCTTATTACATCTCTTTTAAGATTTAGAGTCTGCACACGATTATGCTTCCATTTGTTCTAAACGCTTAATATTACGTAGTGTGAAGCATGTTCACAAGCGCTCACAGTTGGAAGCTTATCAAGAACTTGGTAGGCAGCGGCTTGGCTCTGCCCCTGGCATTGCTGAAGTCCATGGGCGACGGTAACCACTCACCATCAGGTGGGCCGTATGCTCGTCTGCCTACAAGAGCAATAAAAAAAAATAAAAAAAAAACTTGAACTTGAACCCTTAACAGAATTATGTTAATTTGATTTGTAATTTTTGACTTGCTTTTGTTCAGGTTTGTTGGGCAGCCATATTCTACACCTGCCCGATGTTACCCGCACATTTTTAGCGTCCGTCCCTGACTTACCTCTCTGCTAATTAATTCCTGGGACCTCGCCGTAAAAACTGGGGTAAATTCAAAACGGCAGATGCGTCTGAATTAATGGCAGTTTTTTTTTATAATTCATCCTCATTTCAAAAGTATTCGTTGTTCTCTGTCTTCACGAATTTTCATAATATTACAAAATTTTCCCAAATGCGTCAAATTTCATAAGCATAATATCTGCATCTCTCTATTTCAATTGATCAATATGTTTTGGAACGAAGTTCCTTATGGGACGATGCGGAGGGGTACTCTAACCGGGAAAAAACGTCCGTAACGTAAGATTTTTATTAGTAATGTACACATATACGACTTAACTTTGTAATGGAATAACTTTGTAATAAAGGAAGTCGTCGTGGCCTAAAAGATAAGACGTTCGGTGCATACGTGTTGAAGCGATGCACCGGTGTTCGAATCCCGCAGGCGGGTACCAATTTTTCTAATGAAATAAGTACTCAACAAATGTTCACGATTGACTTCCACGGTGAAGGAATAACATCGTGTAATAAAAGTGAAACCCGCAAAATTATAATTTGCGTAATTACTGGTGGTAGGACCTGTTGTGAGTCCGCGCGGGTAGGTACCACCGCCCTGCCTATTTCTGCCGTGAAGCAGTAATGCGTTTCGGTTCGAAGGGTGGGGTAGCCGTTGTAACTATACTGAGACCTTACAACTTATATCTCAAGGTGGGTGGCGCATTTACGTTGTAGATGTCTATGGGCTCCAGTAACCACTTAACATCAGGTGGGCTGTAAGCTCGTCCACCCATCTAAGCAATAAAAAAAAAAATATGATAATAATAATAACGTACAAAAAATAACACATTTTTTTATCATTCATTGACCACGATCTCAGAGCGTTCGCTTGCGTAATATACTAACTCTTATGCAAACAATCGTGAATGAAGTGTACCACAATAAGTTCGCACGCTACCGAATGACCGTGGGTTGTTGCGAAACCTCCAGTTTTATTTTCTTTATACCTCGAATAGAACTTAAAATTAATATTTTTATAATACGGAACTTCGTTCCTATCCGGTGTCCCACGACACCACACATCTTTTTTTTTATGTCGTTGTGGTCTAAAGAATAAGGCGGCTGGTGTATTTGAATCGAGCGATGCGATTATGTCTCTGTGTGCTTACCGCGAGTTCTTAACGTTCTCGAAAGCGTAAAAGTTAACTCAAATCTGTATGTATGTAGTTGGAACAGCGCTCCTAGCGGCAAAGGTAGGCAGACGTTCCAACTCCACACAAATTTGAGTTAACTTTTACGCTATCGAGAACGTTAAAAAACTCGCACTAAAAGCACACTGTAAAATACAACAAAAATACGCAAAAACATAATTAGCGTTATTACTATACAATCGCGGCAAAGGCCTCAAGTCTCAAGTTGAGTGGTGGGCTTCGGTAGTCACTCAACACCAGGAAGTCTTTGAGTTTGTTGACCCGTATATGCAATGAAAATGGATTTGTTGTTTCAGGAGTCTGGGCGTGCGGTTCCCGTACTCGTGGTTGTTGCGCTCTCGGGAGTCAAAGTATGCGACCCAGAAGACAAGGTAAATGTGGATAATTAAAAATATTCTGAGAAATTTGCTAGATAATATTGTGATATCTAATAATACGATAAAAAGCCATGGATGGACTGTGTGAAAGAACATATTAGAGAGAAGTAAGTGAGTGTAGAAATGACGTATTAAAGAATGGAAAAAGTGAACATGCTGTATAGTACCGACACCACATCACTACATAGTATAAAATAAAGTCACTTTCTCTGTCCCTATATCTGTCCCCATGTATGCTTAAATCTTTAAAACTACGCAACTGATTTTGATGCGGTTTTTTTTAATAGATTTTTTTATTTTTCTTATTTTTTTTTTATTGCATAGATGTGTGGACGAGCTCACAGCCCACCTGGTGTTAAGTGGTTACTGGAGCCCATAGACATCTACAACGTAAATGCGCCACACACCTTGAGATATAGTTTTAAGGTCTCAGTATAGTCACAACGGCTGCCCCACCCTTCAAACCGAAACGCATTACTGCTTCACGGCAGAAATAGGCGGGGCGGTGGTACCTACCCGTGCGGACTCACAAGAGGTCCTACCACCAGTAATTACGCAAATTATAATTTTGCGGGTTTGACTTTGATTGCACGATGTTATTCCTTCACCGTGGAAGTCAATCGTAAACATTTGTTAAGTACGTATTTCATTAGAAAAATTGGTACCCGCCTGCGGGATTCGAACACCGGTGCATCGCTACATACGAATGCACCGGACGTCTTATCCTTTAGGCCACGACGACTTGTAAATAGAGTTATTGAAGAGGAAGGTTTCTATGTATAATAACATCCATTAAATAGTGGAGAAATCAATAACAAATTACAGTTTCCGAAGCGAAGCGAGGGCGGGTCGCTAGTAGTGGAATAAAAAGGAAAAACGAAAAAAAAAATCAGAGCTATTAAAAAAATGTACTTAGCTTATAATGTAGCTTAATTTTAATTTAACTGATATATCGAATACTCGATAGTAATAAATAATCGATTTGATCAATCAAAATTAAAAATATGATCTGACCTAAAAGATGTATTGGTGCTCCGGTTACCGAATCGTTATTCATTTCCACTAAGTTCTAGTACTTCCTGGTCGTCACCACTTTCTACACCCTGTAGAATATACATACATCAGGAGACGGTGGATTGTCTGTATTGGATTGATTATGTATTAATTAAAAAGCGTTTGAAACAAATTAACCACAGTCAATATCGCTAAAGACGTCTTGGTTGAGGCCACATTGGAATGACAGTCACATTATCTTTCATCAAAGCTGAATTGATTAGCAAAACAATTTTTTTATTTTTATTTTTTATTACTTAGATGGGTGGACGAGCTCACAGCCCACCTGGTGTTAAGTGGTTACTGAAGCCCGTAGACATCTACAACGTAAATGCGCCACCCACCTTGAGATATAAGTTCTAAGGTCTCAGTATAGTTACAACGGCTGTCCCACCCTTCAAACCGAATCGCATTACTGCTTCACCGCAGAAATAGGCAGGGTGGTGGTACCTATCCGCGCGGACTCAGAAGAGGTCCTACCACCAGTAATAACGCAAATTATAACTTTGCGGTTTGATTTTTATTACACGATGTTATTCCTTCACCGTGGAAGTCAATCGTGAACATTTGTTAAGTACGTATTTCATTAGAAAAATTGGTAGCCGCCTGAGTTTCGAACACCGGTGCATCGCTCAACAAGAGTACGACTAATAATTAAAGTAGACTAATTTAAATTTTTTTTAACTTGTCGACAGAGTGTGCGCATGTCACATGCGTTGCGTCGTATCTCGTATGCAACGTGTGAGTCCTCCCGGGCGTTGTTCGCGCTGGTGGCTCGCCAGCCGCGCTCAGAGCCTGCAGATCACTACTGCCACGCGTTCGAAACTGACACGCCGGAACAGGTCAGTGCCAACTAGTCGACGTAGCCCTAAACAGCTCATTTCGGATCCTCCTGATCTACTAACGGCGTTTTAGATACCTCAAGCACCGGTCACCGTTCTGGTCGAACCCGTCGCTCGCGATATATACAGTCCACTGAGTTTCTCGCCGGATCTTCTCAGTGGGTCGCGTTTCCGATCCAGTGGTAGATTCTGCGAAGTACAGCTCTTGTTAGAGCCAGTGCTAGCAACATCTCCTGACTTGAGCCCCGAGAGTTCACATACACGCTAGGGTAACGCTGATATACTCAAGGCAATCAGCATAGGTAGGAAAACAAAAAAAAGGTAGCAGTGCGAACCGCTTTAAAGCAGCCCGCCTGATTGAGAGGCCATTGATCTCACGGATATGATTTTAATGATAAAATTTTTGGAACGAAGTTCCTTATGGGACGATGCGAAGGGGTACCAGGAAAAAACGTCCGTAACGTAAGATATTTATTAGTAATGCACACAGTGTACGACTTAACTTTGTAATAATGTACAAAAAATAACATATTTTTTTATCATTAATTGACCATAATCTCAGAACATTCGTTTGCGCAATACACTAACTCTTATGCAAACAACCGTGGATGAAGTGTACCACAATAAGTTCGCACGTTACCGAATGACCGTGGGTTGTTGCGAAACCTCTAGTTTTATTTACTTTATACCTTGAATAGAACTAAAAAACAATATTTTCTTAATAAGGAACTTCGTTCCTATCCGGTGTCTCACGACACCACACGTCTTGTTATTGCTCTTGTTGGCAGACGAGCATACGGTCCAATTGAGGGTAAGCGGTTACCGTTGCTTATGAACGTCGAATGCCAGGGGCATAGCCAAGCCAGTGCCTATGAAATAAAATGATAACATAGATTTTAGTGTCAGCGTACAATATTAAATACATTTATACTAACCCCATTACTCATTCTCAGAGCAGTTCTTCCTATTATTTCGTTTATCCGCAGTTAGTATCATTTCATGAGATCTTTTTCTGGCTACTATTAGGCTCTGGGATAAGCTAATGGAGATGTAAAGCTGTGGCTTTAGAACGAGTCCATCTTAAAACTGGTTTTAAAATAGATTTGAATACTCTAATAATTTTGTTCATTTATTTAAATGACCCATTATCAGGAAACTTATTTGACTTTAAATAGTGTTAGAAAAACTAAAAACGTAGCAAAGTGTTTCCAGATTAGTAAGTACTATTAAAAAGTATAATAATGATTATCTACGTTACTATTAAAAATAGTTCTAATATATTTTGAAATTCTATTAAAACACAAAATATTACTTGATAATAGCCTGTTTTTTAAATTTCTTTCTTATCTTCTTTAAGATCTTGAACGCGAAAATAGCTCTCAAGTAAATAGATCGAAAACTTTTATTTCACTGCGGTCCTACTTACATCACAACCCACTTTAGACTATCTAAGTCTAGCCTAGATAAGAAGGATCTCAATCGCTTAAGATTTTGGAAGACCAAGCTTTAGATAGACTTCACATTATGAGTCCACTTTATTTGTTTTTATAATGTAAACGCTATTGTTAAATTCAATTACCTATTTGCGATACATTTCTAATGCTTTTTAAATCCACGAAATTCCTCATACAGCTGAATTTTCTAGAATTCAGAACATAAATGGAAAACATTGAAAATGTTAGGTTTTGTATATGTATATAATATACAATTGTTGATTTATATATAATTCTGTCAGAAACATACTTCTATTGATTGATATGGACATCTGTTTGTACACTACGTTTTCGTAAGCATTTGTTATCTATACAAATATTATAAAGAGGAAAGATTTGTTTGTTTGTTTGTATTGAATAGGCTCCGAAACTACTGAACCGTTTTGAAAAATTATATCACTGCTTGGAAGATGCACTATTCCTGAAAGACATAGGCTATAATCTTTTTTTTTTTTTAATTAGAGATCATTACTAAAACTCCAATAAGATGTAAAAAAATTACCTAAAATATTCTGTACATCGCATGCCCTGCGAAAACTATTGATTATAGAATAAAATAATGTACTACGATTTTGTAGGACAGATTATAATTTACAAAAAGTGTCGCGACAGCATATGTCTAACTATTATAGTTATGCCGCAATAAGTGTTCTTTTATTTTAAAAAATAAAACAACGTTAAACATCCTTGAAATTTTTGCTAAAGACCCGAGCGGAGCCGGTGCGGGTCGCTAGTTCTTATATAAAGTCCTGTGTCTGTAAAACTCATTATTTGTTAGGGGACTAATGTTATAACTAACACTTTATCTATCAAGCTCATTAACAAATGTACGAGTATGATTGTCTGCTTAAGCGATTTAGTTCTAAGTTTTTCTAAAATATTTAGATAAATTTATATTTTCTCACCTAAAATTAGTTTAGTATGAAAAGTTATTAAACAATTGCGATTTACATTTTTATATCTTCTATCTATCTAAATAAGTATAAAACTGAATTGCTGTTCGTTAGTCTCGTTAAAACTCGAGAACGGCTGAACTGATTTGGCTAATTTTGGTCTTGAATTATTCGTGGAAGTCCAGAGAAAGTTTAAAAGGTGAATAAATACGAAAATGCTCGGAACTATAAAAAACAAAAAAAAAATTTTCCTTTGATGTGTCCCCCGTCGGACGGATTCCTTTTGTTTTTTTTAAGTTTATTTTATACAAAAGTTTAGGTCTTTTATTTATCGATTGAGGCACTACGAAGTCTGCCGGGTCAGCTAACTATTAATAATAACTAATATCATTACCATATCATTCCAATAATTACGTAGAGTAATAAATTAATTTCTCATTTAAAATATATGTTACATAATGCAAGTTGATTGATTCACTTTCAGAATAAATTATGGCTCAGTTTTAAGCCGACTGGCGTTTTGCTTACATACACCTTATCACAACCAAACTCCAAGATAGTAAATATTATGAAATAATCTAGATTCTTGATTGCCTATTGATATAGTATCATTGAATTGGAGTATATTACCATGGGGTTCGTATTGAATTTTTGTATATACTTTGTTTAACATTATTTGTGTGTCCTATTATTCAACAGAGAAAAACAGCTCAATGTCTTTAGGCGCAGACTTTTTTGTCACTAAAATTTATAGTCGATCAGTCAGAGCATCTTTTGCTTGTACTCCACTTCGATAAAGCGGCACGACATGAGAACCCTCTCATCGTGGCCGCCGGTAACTGTATTCCTGATCTTGCGGACAGAATGGAAAGCATTCGACGTCGCCCCAAACACGTCATATCGGATCCTCCCGATCCACTAACGGTGCTTCTAGGTACCTCAAGCACCGGTCACCGTTCTCGTCGAACCCGTCGCTTGCGACGAAGGGCTTGACGAATAAATTAACCCTCAGACATAGCCCACTGAGTTTCTCGCCGAAACGTCGTCAAGTTTGAGCCCCGTGAGCTCACCTACTAGTTAAGGTTACGCTGATATAGCCTCCGAAGGCTCTCAGCTTAGGTAGGAAAAAAAAAGGTTGTACTTTAAAAGTAGTTTCACCAATACCGAGTAAGCAAAAGCTTGGTCGTGAACCAAGTAATCGAGTCGTAGCGAAATGATTCGTCACGATCAATACAATAGAAGCTGGTCATCGTGCCTGCCGAGGCTGCTATTATCTGCGGTATTGTAAGCGCGACCCATAAATGACTCGATTATATCGATAATGTGATTGGATTTCTTGGAATTTCGTGTTTGTCTACATAGCGACCATAGTTTGAATACTTTTGATGTTAATCTTGCATTGTTTGTGTTCTTAATGTGAAACATAAAATTTTGGATATAAAAAACAGAATAGGTGATCGTTCAAAATTTGACAAAATTGATCATTCGTTTATTTGTTGCTTAACTGATATACTTGATAAGATAATTAGATTAAAAAAAGGAACACAGCGATCTGTGGCAAATATGATAATCTTCGAATCTTATCAAGTGACTTGACGGAATTTTGTAAATTATAAAATCGAGCCGTCAATAGTAAATTATGGATGTCCATGTACCTTAGGTGGAGACAAACGAAATTCCGGATTTTATTTATCCCATGGATGTGCTTCGTCATAAAGCAGTTGAAATTGGAACAAAAACATGGAGCATTTAAATAGTCTCAAAGACGCTCGTTCTCAGATACGAACATATTATTTTAAGAGTAATCAGTGTGTCCGCGTGACAAGATATAAATTCTTCTCGGCGCTGATCCTTAACACACGAGTCCTGCGACGTTTCATCGATCAGTCGTTGCATTGTTCATGTTGTCAATGACTTATTCGAATTTGAGCGTCGCATTAAATACATTCATTTGAGTTTTAAGCGATGACGTTGTAAACGAATCGGGTTTAGTTTGAGTTAATTTTTGTACAAAAACATATTATCATGTTTAAGAAGATTGTTTTTCAGTAATGTAGGTCTACAGATAGTGGTCTGGTGTTATGTGACTACTGTTACCCATAGATATGTAACGTAAATGTCACCACCCATCTCAAGACTTAAGTTCAAACAATCAATGTATAGTGTACAGGTACCACACAAAGAAATCACTTAAAATCTTCATGGCCCAACGGATAAGATACCCGGTGCAATTGTATCTAGCGATAGGGACTATGGCGGTGTTCAATACCACTGGCAAGTAGGGATTTGCTATAGAAATGCGTACTTACCATGAGCTTACGACCGATGAAGTTTTGACGCCCATAGATCTTGTAATAAAAAAACAAACCGCAGCGAGTAATTACAACTGCGCTGATATTTTCATCGTGAAGCAGTTTGGATTCTTTTTTAAAGAGCCTTTCTATTGTTCAATACAATTAAAATTTAGACTCTATTTCGTAAAGTGGATGGTGGCATTCAGATTGTGATGTCTACAGACTTTGGTAATTCATTTATAAGCTCATCTGTACAGCTAGAGCAATATATAAAAACAACTAGCCCAAACATTGTAATGTTTTTTTAGATTACAAAATAGTGTCGTCATAACGATTTCAAAAAAAATGAAATTTGAGACATCCTTAATGATTTATTTACATTTATAGGAAAGTTATGGTTGTCCCACAAATTTAAAGTTTAAGTGTAGTGAGCATTACTTTGGGTACGACCTTGCGCGCGGGGGCAAGAAAGGACAGACATTCCAAAACTCCAGGTACGCACTCAGATTTGTGATTTTAACGTCATTTCTATTCAAATAAATATGTGTATGAAACGTGTACTTAAATAGTTAGTTATAAAATCAAATGGAGCTTTGAATTGTCTTAATGATTCACTTGCGAACCCTTAAATTTAGGATTTCAGTTAATTTGTTCATTATTGGCTTATTTTAGTGTGGAGTGATAAATCTGAACTAGAACATGCAAGTATTATATGTATAACTGTTTCTGTTACAATTAGTAGTTTCATTTGTTCTACTTTTAGTACAGGCTAGTCATTAATGCATTGGAATTTAACTTCAGAAGAATACCTACTACTGCTAAACCCATCTTACTCTTTGCTTGTTCATTAGCAAAACACTTCAATATCCCTAAGTTTAGAATAGTATCTAATAATCTATAATATAATAATCTAATAATAGTGGATAATTTTCTTCCGTGTTGAAAAACATCCGTGTTTCTGTTACCGAGTGCATCTCTGTTTATTATCTAAATAGTAGTAAAACATCTCCGTTACATTTGCCGTCCATTCATATATCTTCAGTGTGAATTTCTTCTATAAACTGCTGTTACTTTGACGAGAATCGAGTAAGTTCTTAAAGGAATTATCAATTTATCGACTAATGAGTTTATGTCATACAATCATCGGAGAGAATATTTACAATAAAAGCAGTAGAATTATAGTTTCCTATCATTTGTTTCCTTTCCTTTACACTAATGCAATTAATATTTCGATCATCAAAGATAGGTGTTCGGATTGTTATAAGTTATAATCTTAGTTCAATATGACTGTTAAGAAAATATGTTTTTTTTATTGCCCTTGTAGGCAGACTAGCATACGGCCCACCTGATGGTGAGTGGTTAGCGTCGCCCATGGACTTCAGCAATGCCAGGGGCAGAGCCAAGCCGCTGCCTACCGCTTAATACTCTCCACAAGCCTCGTTTGAAGAAGGACATGTCATGTATATTTGCGTTAAATCTTCAAATTATAATAGTCCAAATCAAAGGCAGTCAAAATCAGCTAATATAATAGCCAAATCAAGTTCAAATTATATATAATTTACGTTTTACGTAAAAGTTTAAAAGCTAAATTTATTGAAGATAATATTTAAAAATCGATTCGCATTAGATTTAGTCCGCGTGATGTGATACCGAAAACAGGCTACAGGCCATACGCGTTAAAAAACGATTCGATCTTGATTGTTTGTTAGGTCGTCAAACCGTTTGCAGAAAAGTTCGTAGTCTTGAAATAATAATAATAAAAAAATACGACACAGGTGCGCGGGCGCTTATGTTTCCCATTGTGACCGTCTACGGAGGCTCTAAAACGGGTTCTATCCATGGTTTCTCCATCCAATTCCAATATTACCGAAGTTACTATTACCCGATCAGTCGCGAGAGAATACTCGCGTAGGTCGGACGTGTGTACGTGTTATTTGTGTTCTAAAATTAAAAACGCGAGTGTCAAAGTGTATGTGATTTGTTCATACTAGTGGTGTAGTATCATAACCCTTTAACAGTACCGAGTTTTATGGACGGAAACGAATCGTGGGATATCAAACTCTGGTATGTGGCATTGTGTGCAACGTGTGTGAAGAGAATTTCTCCTATTACTTTAGTTATTAAAGTTTTGTGTGTGTGTGTGTTTTTTTAATTATATACTGTAAGTATATACTTATCTTCTGTAAGTAATAAAATGAAGGAAGTGGACGAGCGTAATATTTTTGTCTCAAAGTAATGCGTGCTTAAGTAAAACAAGACGTGTGATCAGAAATAGATTTTGTTTACACGATTTTGTAATCTTTTTAAAGTTATGTTAGTCTTAATGGTATTTTTTTGGGTGCTTATGAACTCCCAGTAAATTTTCATCTTTAAGTTAATTAAAAATTGTGTTTCAGCATTTAGGTTTTTAATATATATATTTTCGGTGCAAGTGTTCAGACGAACTCATATTGTATCGAAGTACATTCGATTTGGTGATAGGTAAGCAATAAAACCATCATTAAAATATGCATTCAACATCAAGATCGAAGCCTTAGTTTTTCTGGAATAGCGCCCATTCATCCATCACCCAATGCTGTTAGTAAAAGTACTTTTGACCAATTTATGCTGACGTAATTAAAATTATTGTAAAAGAGGTACCCGTAAAATTTATTACTTACTTCAGCTTAGTTGGACCATAGCAGTATGTACTCTGTATCTCCTAAAAAGCTCTTTAAAGCTTTAATTAACGAAGTATTACGACTCTATGGAAAAGACTAAAAAGACCTAGTATGTACATAATAGAATTTAGAAAAAATATTAGTGGTGGTAAAAAACGATTAATTAAACTTTTAACGAGAGTAATCAGCCTTTGAGATACCTTAGTATTGCTGATGTCCAAATGCCTCGGTGATTATTAATTGCCAAGCAAACATCCGTCCATCTACTTTAAAAGGGAATATAATAATAAACTGCGGCGTCAGAGGACTCTGATTTATTTATTTATTGTTTAGATGGATGGACGAGCTCACAGCCCACCTGGTGTTAAGTGGTTACGTGGACATCTACACGTAAATGCGTCGCTCACCTTGAGATATAATTTCTAAGGTCTGAAGTATAGTTGCAACGGCTGCCCCACACTTCAAACCGTAACGCATTACTGCTTCACGGCAGAAATAATCGGGGTGATGGTACCTACCCGCGCGGACTCACAAGAGGTCCTACTAATAACACTACACTAATATTCAGAAATAACAATAGCATTTGTTCAGTTAAACAGAGTGGTGGAATTTAAATCATTTAATTTTTTAAGTAATTTTCATATTTGGAATAACGTACAAACATATGGTTAATCTTTACTTTACATATGGTTAATTTTTTATTTTCACGATTCATGGTTTATGCACTCATACAGCCAAACAGGTTTAATACGCACAATTATTAAGTTTCATCTTTCATGCACAGTTTAAAAGATAAAAAAATTACCGGTCCGATCTTGAATTATTGATGCTGCTTATTTAGTCAGACGTACAGTGAAACAAAAAAGAAATTGTTTTTTGTTTTAAATAAGTTTTCAAAATATACATTAGCAACTTAAGAATTACGTTTGTCTTTGTAAATTTTTTTTCAAGATTTCGGCCCTAAACACTTCATTACGTATCCTTTCGATCCTTTAACGGTGCTTTTAGGTACCTCAAGCACCGGTCACCGTCCTCGCTGAACCTGTCGCTTGCGACCAAGGGCTCGACGAGTAAATTAACCCATAGACACAGTCCACTGAATTTCTCGCCGGATCTTCTCAGTGCTCACCTACACGTCAAGGAGAAGCTGATATAGGCTCTCAAGGCCATCAACACAGGTAGGAAAAAAAAACAGATTTCGATATATTATGTATATACCTAATCCCGACAAAAGACCGGGTGTGGTCGGACGAAATGCAGACTACCTGGACGTTTAATTATTATTACAGTCTTTGTCTGTTTTTGTCAAACTTTTGTTTATCGTCTTTCGTTTTTGTAATTTGTAATGCTCCTCCGTGCTATGCTGGTTTTGTTGACGCTGCATGGCGAAAATAAGATATTGACCTGAAAATGTTTTAATATAACAATCGCTGGTGGTATAATTTTACTGGTAGCAGAATGTTTTGTGAGCTCGCACTGGTAGATACCAGTACTCTGAAGAGAAAGGCTTTTGCCGGACTCTGGCCCCTGTAGCAGGCGACCTCCCCTTGGTGAAGGTCATGGGGTGACTTAATGGCAGCGGTTCCACGGAACTGTTGCGTAAGAGCAACCGGTTGGCGGTATATCGTGTTCCGACCCGGCAGGCTGGTTTTAAACCAGCGGGGCATCTCGGAACACCAGTGGCATTCCCCGGGCGGCCTGGTAGGGCTGCCGTACTGCGATGATCAGCGTTGTTGTTCGTCGTCTATCACCTCGATGACCCGTCTATGAGATGCTGGAAATGCAGAATACGATTGAGTCCCCATTTCAGTTTTAAGTTATTATTAAAATCAGCACTGAATAAAATTAACCCATTCCCTTCGTATTTCTAAAGTTTTTCATAAAAAAAATATTGTACCTACTTGAAACCAATTACAGGATATTCTCTGGAGCCATCAAACCGCTTGTTCAATCTTTAGCCGGTTTTTGTATTCGCAGCGTCTCCAGTGATGTCCCATTTCAAGATGTTATTCTCGAATCTCGACGCCCTTTCTCTTTTGTAACTTAAACATTACGAGATCAATTGTTACGGAATAACACGCCTGTATACTGTTCATTTTGTTTGGGTTAATATACGTGCTAGCTACAAAGATTCTGCTAGTTACATAGTCCTCCATTGATATTTTGCCCAATATAATTGATACTGACTGAATTTTGATTAATTTAAAAACCCATCCTGCTGTCTTTCTTACCAGCGAAATCTTAGATGCCGGTTCTCAAACGTGTGGTCATCGAGGTAATATATAAAAAAAATATCCATAAAATAGTTTATTGAGGTTAGTGACCGGCTCGTAAAATCCAGCCACAGTAGCACACAATGACAAGGTGAGAACCTTTTGTTGTTCGATTTTATCTTAAACATTTTATGTCACATTGTTTTCTTAAGACACGTGTAGTATAATGAAATTGGTTAGCTTTTTTATCAACTTATATTGGTAGTCCAGAAATCGGTAGATTCTCTGAGTACCTGCGCATTGTGACCGTAAGTAAGCATTTAGCTGTGGTGAGGTGTATTGTGAAGATGCCTATCTGATTATATCGCGAAGTAGTCACGTATTCTTGTTTGAAGACAGCTATCATACTCTACTATTGAGACTTAGACCTTATTTTTCAAGGTGAGCGGTGGCATTAAGTTCTCATCATGCATCATCACATAATCTTTAACGTTGCCTCTATGAGCACCGATAGCCATTTCAACACTAAATAGACCGTGAGATCTTTCACCGGCGAAAAATAGACGACAAGGCTTTACTGTGCCTTTGGTGTTTCTTGTCAGCAATTACGGACCGTGATAAGTCACCATCAAGTTAACCTAAACTTATTTATCTTTGACGGTTTCAAAATTTTCAAAATATACTATGAATAAATATACATAATATGATAATTTATGAATTCCGATTTTCCTGTACTCCTAACTCAAAAATACGTTCATGCTACAAATGCTAAGCACATGGCATCAAAACTTTTGCCAGTCATTCTCTTTACTGATTGGCAGTTGTTTTCTAACAATCCATCGTTACATCTGCGTGGTTTTCAATTTATATTTAATTGTTATCTTGTCTAATGTTAGACTATAGGTGCTATAGTCCTATAGTTCTAATGTTAGACTATAGGATTATAGGTGATTCATGTGTCTGAAAATCATCACCAGCATTCATAACGTCGAAATGTTGCCGAAGTCACCTATGGGATTTTAAACTTGGTGGACAGACACTAACATGATAAGAGTTAGCCAGCGAGAGAATGAGATATTATTATACTAATTCTGAATGTTTCATTTTTACTCCGTCTTAATTAGGCGTTTTATCTTTTTGCGTTTTTTGACATCTGTTCCGTTTTACGTTACAGACAAATGAAATGGGCGTTCAACGAGCGAATCCAAACTGGAATTTACTATTCTTAAATCTGGCTCCGATTGCTAGATCATCAGGCTTTGTCAATTGACCGCTAGTACATTTAACCGTCCAATCTCCATGCCGGAATATAAAGAAAAAAAGCACTTAGGCAAATTCATTCCTGTTTAAAACGAACTCAGATTCCGTGTAATTAAGGTCAGTAATACAGGAACAACGAGGTATTACATTAGGCCCTTAGATTTATTGTAAACTAGCTGACCCGGCAGACTTCGTAGTGCCTCAATAGATAGTTAAAAGATCTCTAAGCTTTCGTATAAAATAAACATAAAACAAACAAAAGGAATCCGTCCGACGGGGGACACATCAAAGGAAAAATTTTTTTTTTTTACCTTTTAAACCTTCTCTGGACTTTCACAAATAATTCAAGACCAAAATTAGCCAAATTGGTCCAGCCGTTCTCGAGTTTTACCGAGACTAACGAACAGCAATTCGTTTTTATATATATATATAGCATTTAGGTTATTCACAGCGTAATGTGAATTCGAGATTTGAAAAGAGTTCAGTTAAGATTTAATTGTAAATAATTCTTCTAGGATGAACTATATTTAGAATGTTGAATTTTGAATCGAATTTAAATAAGGAGTCAGGCATTAACGTTCCAAGTTATTGAATTACGTTATTTCATTAGGTCGGTTTGGTTGTGCTTCTCGTATTGCCGTTGCCCCAAACCATCTTAAATTTCATTTCCTTTGTTGGTAATAAAAACTACATAAGATATGAGGTCTCGTTTTATTCCTTAAAATCAACTAAAGTATTCTCTTTTGCCCTGGTACTAATTTGCTTCAGATTTTACGTTTTAATTCTTCCTCTGTGAATGTGAATCGACGTTCAGTTTTTTCTTGCCCAATAACAAAATGAACACGTCTACTGCTATATCTACCATACATTTACAAAGATTATCGAAGAGGAATGACTTAAGCGAATTAACATTTAAAATATATGGCACTACATAAATTTTACTACGGATTTCTAAATATGCGTACAAGTGGGAGTTAACACAAATTAGTACAGACCTCGTGTACAAACTAGTTTGTTTACTTCTGCGTTTTGAATGAAACCCGTTTACTCTCTGGAGTGTCAGTATGTGGAAGGCTTTTAACGGAATACTGTTTGTTTTTCTTGGTATCCGACGTTCATGGTTTGGACTTCCGTGATGTCATTACTCGGTTATAGTGGTGTGGTTTTATATATCTATATATATATAAATGAATTGCTGTTCGTTAGTCTCGCTAAAACTGAGAACGGCTGGACCGATTTGGATAATTGTGGTCTTGAATTATTTGTGGAAGTCGAGAGAAGGTTTAAAAGGTAAATAAATATGAAAATACACGGAATTAAATAAAAATAACAATTTTGTTTTTCCTTTGATGTGTCCCCCGTCGGACGGTTCCTTTTGTTTGTTTTAAGTTTCTTTATACAAAAGCTTAGGTATTTTATTTATCGATTGAGGCAGTACGAAGTCTGCCGGGTCAGCTAGTTTTTAATATATTTTACATTTTTTTTCCTACTGGTACTGGTAGCCTAGGGAGTTATTCCAGCTACGTCCGGACGAGTTTTTTTTGTGAAGTCGTCGTGTGCTCAGCGTGTGTGTAGCGCACAGCTCAAAATCTACATGGTAATGATTAATGAAGTTCTCACGAATGACTTCCGCAATGAAAGGATAATATCGTGTAATAAAAATCGAACCATAGGAAAATTATGTTTTGCGTAATTGCTATGCAATGTACATGAGGACCTCTAGTCTCAACGTGGACGGCGGTATTCTCGATGTGATGTCCATGGACTAAGGTAGCCAATTGACACTAGGTGAGCCGTGAGCACGTTCACCTATTTTATGAAATAAAAAAGTAATATCATTAATTAAACCGTCTGATTTTTTATAGGCACTGAAGGCAGACTAGAATACGGCCTACCTAGTGACTACCTGCCTAGTCACTCATGGATGTCATTAATGGTAAATTCACAACCAAACATCTGTCTACCTACTGAAATAATGTCTGATGACGCAGGTGAGCGTCACCTTAAACGTGAGCTGATGAGCTGAAAGGGAGCAAATGAACTCTGCGGAGAATGAGCGGACACGAAAGGGTAGGTAGGAAAACGGGACTTACTTGGAGGCTGATGCTGGCACTATCACGGTCGTAGTGGTGTTCCTCTGCGATGGGTGGCACATACACCCTTTCATCGGTTCACACTCAACCTTTTACTTAGTATATAACGAAGGGCGCGCGCGCACAATTTACTCAATATCGAACGAGCGTATCTCCGCGTGCCGTCATGTACCGCACTGTTATGAGAGGTGCGGGGTGCGTACGGGCGACGGCACCCGAGTTGAGCCGAACATTTACAAACGTCGCGCTGTCGCGCGAACAATGTCTTTTAATAATTTTTTGAGAAATTTACCTAATTTCTTATTTAAATTCCAGTATTGATGTTCACGGCCTAAACTAAACACAATAGCAACTAAAGGTCCATTTAGACGACAAACAATTTAAGTCTTCAAGAAAACAACGGATATTTTCTCATAGTTTCAACTGACCTTTATTTAACCATCTCCGAGATGCAGCTCTGACAGCCCTGATAATATACGCTATTCCGTGTGAAGTTCTATTGTACAAACACAATAACTACTACATTAAAAAAAAAATCGCAACGGCGGCATTTGATCGATTTGACGCTCAAAGCTCTTGTTAAAATATGGATATTGATCTTTACAAATAAATAAAGTAAAGAAAACTTTAATTAATAGTAAATATATATATTTTTTTAAATTTTCAATGAAAATCATTCAGGTTTGGTTTTGGAATTAGAATTACGAATCGAACATAGTTCGTTGTTAAGACAAGGTTAGTAATGAGCATTCATTTGCCTATTTAAATCATCCTATGAAACGCGGCTATTAACTTAAGCAATTATTTTTATTGCCGTGATTTTATTTGTGTGATGGGAAAATGAACTCCATGTCTACCTGGTAAGAAGTGACATTTGGTATAATAGAAACATTACGTGAACCGCTACCCACTTTAACAGATAAGGTTGAAACTTCAATCATAACGCTTGGCCTGTTAAGACGCGTAGTGCTTAAGGGCAGAAGTAAACGAGTCGGTTGGCAGATGCCCGAGAGGTCTTGCGATAAGGTACTATATTTATGCTAATTCATAAATTGCACAACAAATACAAGCTTGTGTCCCTTCATAGCGAATGTCATTTGTGAACACAGATTGTAAACTGTCCCAAGATTAGCACCTTAGCAATACCAAAAAAACTCCCAATAAGGGACTACTATCCATAAGGACACTGATGCTATGAAAATTAAATCTTTACGAAACAAAATCCTTCGAAATACTTTTTTAAGCAACCGACAGGCTTAATAGTTACATAAGAAGTTCCTTTTTTTCCTACCTATTCTAGTAACCTCGAAGGGTTATTCTAGATTCACTGAACTAGTAGGTGAGCTCACGGGGCTCAAGCCTGGAGTGTTGCTAGCATTGGCCCTAGCAAGAGCGAAGCTACTAATATGACTCCTATGCACACACCACATAGACACCTAAAATGTATAAGTACGTTTTATTAAATTAAAATTCCCCTAACTTTGTTTTTCTTCTCAAAAGTAAACCTTCATATTTGATTGGCTTCTAAATATTCAGTTTCATCCAAATAATTTACTGTAAAAAATTATAATTTGCCACCTGGAATAACTATAACTATTCACTCTCAAACTTATCACTCCCATTTGTAACTGACTTCAGATTTTAAACGTAACTGAGATAGCCATAGCGATTTTATAAGGACGTGAAGACGACAAACAAAACTCCAACTGTTCTAAATCAATCTGAGAAAAATAAAACTGACAGATGGACTACAAAAGAATATTGAGTAAGGGCGCGTTCATATATAACCTTAAAATCTCAGCGACTGCTTTTTTACACTGTTGTTAACACAGTGATAGTATTATAAATTTGTGAAGTAAATGAATTTGTTCGACCATTAATTAGTGAATATTTTTTACAGCAGTATATACGTATATCCATCTATAAATATCACTATAGTGGCGATGTATCATCAATGGTTTTGATGATACACCGCTACTCTTCTTTTTCTCCACCTTATCCCACTAGGTGCGGTCGGTCAAATTTTTCTCTTCCATTCTCTTTTATCAGCCGTCATCTCAACACTCACTCTTCTCTCTCTCTTGTATCGTCATTCACATACTCCATCCATGTCTTCTTCGGTCGACATCTTCCCCCTGTACCTTGTACTACCATTTCCATACATCTCCTATTCACATTCGCCTTCTCACTGTAGTGATATTTGTTACTCGCCGGATCTTATCATGGGTCGCGTTTCTGATCCGGTGGTAGATTCTGTGAAGCACTGCTCTTGCTAGGGCTAGTGTTAGTAGTTTCACCAGGTTGAGTCTCTTGAGCTCGCCTACCCATTCGGTGTATTTAGTGTAGCCCCTCGAGGTTACTTTCTAGGTAGGCAAAAAAAAAAACATTTTATGCACAGTGTTAATCCACCAGAAATTTTTTTAGAGAGATTAAATAGGTTTTTCTAATTTTTTTATTTATTAAATCAATGACATAATCTATTTTTAAATACATTTCGGCTTATCAAATTTTACACTTTCTATACTTAATTAAGCTTGTATATTTTCATTCGCATAGAAATACAATGTACATTTTACGTTTTCAAACAATTTTAAATACTTTTTAATATCGAGATTCCACTTTCATATATGAACGAACGCCAAGCGAAAAGGAAGTTATCAATAAAACCGGTCACAGTGTTCGCGCAGTTCAAAGAACACCCGTGAGTGATAAAAATAAAGTTTATTGCCTTGTAAATATCCTCAGAACGGACATAAATGGTTGACGCGTCCCCTGTCGTAGCTTGGATACTGTCACGGTGAAACTAGCTTTATAAAATATTTCCGGTTTCATCATTACAAACGAAAAGAAATAGAATTGAATACTAACGCTTTAGTTCTTCTTCCTGTTCGTACACTCTTGACGAAGTGGTCGTGGTCATGCATCAGTCGGATCCTGCGATACCGATGCTCCCGCGATGCGACGCCATGTGAAACGGTGTTTCATAGAGCTAGTAGCGTCATGAGTTGGATAGAACCATGAACCAAAAACAGGCATATATCTCGAGTTTTATAGGCAGAAATTTCCAGAAAGAGAAGCAGGAATATAGAAAAGCTGCTACAATCTAGAAAAGGTAACAGTCCACGTCCTCAGTCCTCGATACCATCCACCCAGCCAAATGCAGACTGAGCTGACGCAAGATAGTCCATTAGAAAGTTATTCAGAAAGGCTACGACCCCCAGAATTGGGGATTACTGACACAAGGAGGAGCGTCATCAAAACAAAAGTCCAAGAACAAATCAAACTGATAAATGCATTCAGTGTTGGCGACTGCAAAACAAACATGAATGAATATTTTTAATTTGGATTGCACTACTATTTTTTATCGCGCTAGATTGGCTTATTGTTAGGCCTGAGCTAGCTCACGGCCCACGGCGTGTTAAATAGTTATTCTAACTGACAGACTGCACAGCGCCAATCCCGCCATCGAATTTGAATAGACAAATATTGCCCTCCAAGCGTGGTTTACTGGTGGTAGGGCATTTTGTGAGTCTAGGTACCATCACCTTGCCCATTTCTGTGGTGGAGCAATAATGAGTTTCGATTTGAAAGGCGGTGAAGCCGTTGTACTGTAAAAACTGGGACCTTAGAACTCATGTCTCAAGGTGGGTTCCGGGATTTACGTTGTAGATGTCCATGGGCTCCGGTTAATACTTAACCAGACAATCTCTTCCACCAATCTAAGCCATAAAAAACACCTAGTCTAGCGAAATATATAAATTAAATTATGTTACCAGAGCGTGTTTTCCTTGAAACGATTGAATTCATTTTATAAAATAATTCAGTAATTTTTAACTCCTGAATATGTTCAAACAAAAACTAATGAGATTTTTAATTTGTAATACGTATTAGAAATAGATATAGAAAACGTTTTCTTTATACAAAGAGAATAACATATTTTCTTTCGTATATACTATATATAGAAGCGCCGGCATTTCGCAGAAGGATAGAGTTAAAAATATCATGTTCCTAATTTCCAATTAAACCCTAGTAGGTCGGATTCTATTCTGGATTCCGGGTACCGAAGATCGTTTGACATATGATACGGGATTGATGCGAAGCGTGAAATGGTGAACGCCGATAATTCTCCTTTTCTTATGTCGGCATTGATTATTTTTTATTAAGCTTGCTTATTAGGCATTTAACACTTGGGTATATGTACTTAGCTGCTAAATTAATCATGGGATATACGGTTAAAATATATGTAGTAATTATATATGCATTAGGAGGATAAATCCTAGTCGAGTCCAACCAAAGCAAGCCGAATAGCCAAACTCACGGTAATTCCAAAAAAATATGTTAAATATTTAGAAGAAAAAACCCCGCTTATTTAATGGATTAATGGCATTGAACAAAATAAACAATCAATATAATCAATATTTTTAATTATTTTATGGTTACGTCCTCAGCTAAACAATTAACTTTATTATTTATATCGTTTTTGGAATCAGTCCGCAATATTCTCAAGAATCATCATTCAATTTTCGAATTCATGTAATAAATTTGTAATTCTTAAAATACATACAACATAAGCCATCGCTTACGCTGTTTTAAAATTAGAACACTGATAAAATAATATCCATAAAATTCCTTCCGAATATCCGACAAGCAAAACTTTTGAGATCTAACACGGTGAAAGCGACAGTAAGCAGATGCCACAGCGTTCGGGTTGGTCCAGAGATAATATAGAGTTTACGATCAAAGAAACAGCATCCTCCACGCTCGTTCTAGATAAATTCAATTACGTAGTTTCTTTTAATGCAACGAAGTCGGTCCGTAAAGCCGAAATAATGAGGTCTCAGGTTAAATGATCGGAATGATAATATGTACTTACACATTGAATTGACACACGCCACCAATCCGTTACGACTCTTTTATTAAAACGGCTCATATCTATTGATGCTAATGGAACAGGCAATACGTTGAAACACATACTGTAGATATCTTGGCTTACGAAAAAAAATGTATGAAGCTATACATAGGTACTGTAGGTATGATTTAGGTTTAAGTTATTACGGGTATTTGTTTTTTTTTTCATACATTTTTAAGTTGGGGTGTATTATTATAATTATGAAAATTATCGACTATGGTGTAATCAAGATATAAGATAGTATATTTGTCTCACAATGCTAATTTTTTTAAATCAAATCATACCCTCATGAATGATTTCCACAAGGTAATTATGAACGTTTTAAAAAAACTAGTGGTCCCGCAGTAGTCGAAATTCGACTATAATTCATTGAAAGTATAAGTTTAAACATTATTATGGTTCTATTGTCAAACACTATTACATACTTTACGCTACCTATTGTACTTCAATATTATAATCACAGATTTTGCCAAAACTACACTATAACATTCGTTATCGCCGGAATGTTCATATATTGTCTCTTCTTTACAGTGTCCTGTTTCATTCCTCGTCTGTATGTACTGTGTACATATTAAGGTGTTATATAAATAAAGAGTTATTATTATTATTATTATTTATTTATATTTATTTAAAATCTTATTAATTACATAATATTTTTTAAAAAAGATATTAAAAATACAATTTTTAAAAAACACTATATAAAAATAGATTGCCGCTGATAGCGGTAACAACGCGTGAGCTTGCTCACTCACCTAAGCAATAAAAAGTTCACACTAGTTGCTTGCTATAAGCGCATAAACCCATCCTACGACGGTCGTCTTCCTTCGTCAATCTTTGTGCGCTAATTTAGAGCGACGTCTTAATTACGTAATTCAAAACATACTTTGAAGTATATATATGTATATACATATTTACGGGAATATCAAAATGTATGTCGTTGTTATTTCAAAGCCACTTTGTTTATTTTGTGATAGTAGGCGCTTCTTACTAGACGAGGCGAAGCGTTTCAAGTAACGAGATTCTGCGAAGGGCCCACCGCGGCTGGTAAACAGTTGAACGCGAAATCTATGAGGGTTCTGGCGTAAGTTATAAGCGTATTGAAGATAGAAAATCAGTTAAGGTTTTTTTTCTTTCAATTCTAAATTTGGCGGTTGTCTAATTCTGTTTAAAGCTGGAAATAATTAAAATCTATATATTAATACGTGAAGTAAAAACTTTGTATCCCTTTTTACGAAAATTACGCGGACGGAGGAGTATGAAATTTTCCACACTTATAGAGAATATAGAGAAGAAGTGCACAATGCTAATATTTTTTTTAAATAATGCATAAAAGATACATTAAATCAATAAAGAAAACATTACACACACTACATACCATGTATTTGACACACGCATGCATACTATTTATTGTCAAACTTTTGTTCTTGATGTCTGTGGCCAAATTGAGAATAGATGAAATATTGTTTGTCTTTGTTAA
Organism: Bombyx mandarina; assembly: GCF_003987935.1. Next base: position 3,213,817 of record NW_021011494.1, read on the forward strand.
ATTTTTTATAGTGTAGTCTTGGCGAAATTTGTGATTAAAGTAGTATAAAATACAATCATAATAGTGCACAAACTTACAATTCCAATTAATTATAGTCGAATTTCGACTACTGCTCGTTTAAAGGTATAAGATTGTAGTCTCAGTGAGATCATTTATCGTATAGACGAATGCTTTATCCATAATTAGATCCCAAAATGTTGTTAAAACATTCTCTGTGAACTTGGCATAAACAGTCATTTTTTTGGGGTTTTGGTTTCATTGTCTGACGCTAAACCTAATTTACAATCAATACTGACGGTGATTAACGACTTCCTATTTCCTAAATTTATAGTGTAGCCCGAAATTTGTGATTATAAAAGTATAAAATACAATCATAATAGTGTGCAAACTTATTATACAATTCCAATTAATTATATTCGAATTTCGACTACTGCGGGACCTCTAGTTATATTAATTTTAGTAAAAAAAGGTTTAGTTTTATTTATAAACTGGAAATTGAACATATAGGGTATCTTTAACACTAAACATACCATCACGAGTCAAATGACTTTTGAACTTTTGCACTGAAAATGTAAATCATCTTATGTCTTTTGCATATTTAACTTCATGACTTTTTCTTACCAATTAACCAGTTATATATTGTTTTATATGTATATATTTTGTTTTATTTTGTTATGTTTATTTTGAGCAATACCGTTATCTATAGTAGTATACCGTTATCTACCCGCTATGGTATAAATAGGTACCAGTAAGTGTTGGTATGATTAGCGTTAATGAAACATGTTTACGAGTATATAGTCTTTAACATATTTATGTCTCAATCAATTTTTACAAAACCTTGTTACATGTAAAATTTCTTCGTCCTTTTTTGGCAACCATCTGTCATTTCTCCTTTTCTCTTTCTACTTCCTCCAAATAGGTTGAATTCATTCTACCTAGATGGTCTTATGGCCTATTTTTAACGTTGGGGAATTCGTTTGGTATACCCGTTCGAGGAAGGCTAACAGACCGAGTTACATCGGATTCCGGCGCGTCCAGAGAAGAAGATTCAGAACAGGAACAATGAGGTCCTCCTCTTCCTCCAATTACTGCCGGGAGACTACTCTTTGAGAAAGGAGCGTGAGGAGCACCCCAAGGTTACTTAGATGGCCTACTGGTGGCCTTTTTTAGTCGCCACACTGGTTTGGTCAATGGAAAATTAGCTAATATTGTAATTTAGTTCAGTTCAGCTTAGTAATTTAGTTACAGTTTATTTGTGTTATGTTCTTCGCATACGACAAACTCTTCTGCACGTAACTTGGACCACGACGTAAGTCTCAATATCAATTCGCACGCACTGCGGGCTCACGTGATTGAATTACACGAGTATATCTCGCCACGCAAATAAAATGTAAATGGAAACGATCATCCGTTTATTCGTAAACAGAAAAACAAGTTATCTATATATTAATACGTGAAGCAAAAACTTTGTATCCCTTTTTACGAAAATTGCGCGGACGGAGGAGTATGAAATTTTCCACACTTATAGAGAATATAGAGAAGAAGTGCACAATGCTAATATTTTTTTAAATAATGTATAAAAAATACATTAAATCAATAAAGAAAACATTACACACACTACATACCATTTATTTGACGCATACACGCATGCATACTATTTATTGTCAAACTTTTGTTCTTGACGTCTGTTGTCAAATTGAGAATAGATTAAAATATATTGTTTATCTTTATTAATATTTTTCCATATTATAGTCTTGGCGTTGAAAATACAATCATAATAGTGTACAAACTCACAATTCCAATTAATTATAGTCAAATTTCGACTACTGCGGGACCTCTAGTAATAAATAATTTAGTCTTACATTCTGGGAATATCTGATCACTTTATACTGATTGTTTTTATTAAATCTTATGGGCAGAAGATTTAAACGATAACTTTTATTTTATTTTTTATTGCTTAGGTGGTTGGTGGGTGTTCACAGCCCACCTGATGTTAAGCGGTTACTGGAGCCCATATATATCCACAACGTAAATGCACCACCCGACTTCAGATATAAGATCTAAGGTCTCAAGTAACTTTTAATGTTGGAAAGTATAGATTTTAAAATGCAGGGGAACACTATCCGAGATATCTAGCCCCCCATTTGATAAATCTTTAGGTTAGAATGGAATGGAATAGAAAGAGTTTTTGAATATAATATTCAAGAACACAATCATAAAGTTAAAGATAGATATACAGCAATGAACATCAGTATTACGATGAACCTTGTCGCTACAGCTTTAACGACCATTGAAGAAAGTACTTGAGCTATAGACAGTACTTAAAGCATCTTTAATTTTTGTTATAGTCTAGGATTAGTTTTATTGGATTCATAGACTTTTTATTGCTTTTCAAGGCAAGTGAGTATAAGACCTATCTGACGGTAAACAGTCAACGTCCCTCAGGTAAATCAGCGATGCCAGGGAGACAGACATACCGCTGTCTACTGCTAAGATTATACAATATCTTTTAGAAGTCAAGCTTCAACTTCTTAAGTCAAGTCAAACAAGAAGTCAAGCTTCGACTTCTAAAATATTATATTCGTCGAATTGAAGTTGTCGTGGCCTAAAGGATAAGACGTCCGGAGCATTTGTATTTTGCGATGCACCGGTGTTCCAATTCTGCGAACAGGTACCAAATTTTCTAATGAAATACGTACTGAACACCATGATTGACTTCCACGGTGAAGGAATAACATCGTGTAATAAAAATCAAACTCACAAAATTATAATTTGCGTAATTACTGGTGGTAGCACCTCTTGTGAGTTAGCACGGGTAGGTACCACCACCCTGCCTATTTCTGCTGTGATGCAGTAATACATTTCGGTTAGAAGGGTGGGGCAGCTGTGGCATTATAAAACTGAGATCTTAGAACTCATATCTCAAAGAAAGTGGCGGCATTTACGTTGTAGATGTCTATGGTCTCCGGTAACTACTTAAAACTAGGTGAAACGTGAGCTCATCCACCCACCTAAGCAATAAAAAAATCACGTGCACAGTTGTTCAAATTTGCATACTTTTTTATGATTGAAGGATTACTGTTGGCCCTGAGCTCTTTCCAGTTTCACCAGGACAGGTGGGCGAACAAAGGCTCAGCCAGGAGGGTTGGGATTTGCTAAACAGCTACCCGAGCGCCTCCGAAGGAGACCTAACAACTCAAGAGCAGTTGCTTCGCGAATTAATCTACTACCGGATCAGAATCGCGACCCGCTGAGAAGATCCGGCGACAAACTCAGCGAGCTGATGCATGGGTTAGGTTGCACGTCGAGCTCTTTGTCGAGTTCGACGAGTACGGTTACCAGAGTCCCTAAGCCTGCTCCTAGTGTTTGATTTGAAGGCGTCTAATGCAAAAGTTATTGGATCTGATGGATCCGTAAGGACGTGCATACTCAGACCTATTAAATCATTACAGAATATAAACAATTTTATGGCTACCAAAAACTAGTTAATTTTCATCATAAGATTTCAGTTTACCTTCTGTACAACTTTTAATATCTACCAAGTATTTTAATTTATTTTATCAATAATGAAACATATTTAAAATTTTTAAATTTCAATCTTTATTGAAGATTTTTTTTTATATTAAAGCTGTTATTTTTATCAGTTTATAAGGCATTTTACTGGGCTTACATCACAATTAAACTGTCTAAAAAGCAGATTCACTCTTAGGTTCACCAACATTAAGGGTACCCTGTAGCAACGTGGGTCGCATACGCAATTAAGCAATTAAGATAAATTAATATTGAGATCTCGACCCACGTACAAACCTTACGATATTCGTATTAGATATGTAAGCTTTCAAATTAATATTGTTATTCTTTGTGTTTGTAGAATTAATTTTTAAATGATTAGCGTTCAATCAACCTCTCCATAGGATTTTCTGAGCTCAGTGTGTTCTTCTTCAAATGAGATTTAAGTCCTCTATTCCTTCTTAAGTCTTATTGAGTTAGTTTAACTAGTATTATTGATTTTCATGAAAGACAAATATCATCAGTTAGAAAGTTTTTCTGTTATTGCGAATATAAGTGGACGGCTTTACGAAATGCTTTATGGCAGAAATAGCCAGGTGGAGGTGACTTATCACGACGACATGCCTATTTTACTATTTTAAACCCCACTGAGTTTCTCGCCGGATCTTCTCAGTCGGTCCCGATTCCGATTCGGTGGTAGATTCTGCGAAGCACTGCTTTTGCTAGGGCTAGTGTTAGCAAATTTTATCAAGTTGAGACCGCGAGCTCACGTACCCGTCCGGGCGTAGCTGGAATAGGCTTTCAGGCTACCAGCCAATAAATAGGTAGGAAAAAATAAATTTTATTTTAAAACTAGGTGACCCGGCGAACTTTGTTCCGCCTTAGAGGCAATAAATGAGCAGACTGATTTTATCAAGGTCAATTTTTTATTTGGATAATTAATGTTAATTAAAAAAGCAAGTATTTTAATGATATTTTATTGGCCATGTATTTTAGTTGTTATTAATATTATTATTATATTTTCTTGTTCTTCTTCAGTCCTTTCACTCGGAATGTTTCGAATCCTAGTTGCATTACGGCTTCGTCGGGAAAGATTTGATCGTGTTGGTCCCGACATGGCTTCTTAATGATTACCTATCTCGGCACAACAAGCTAATAGAAACTCGAAACAAACACATCAACCGGTCAACTTCAAAATTCTACTATAATTAACCATAGACTACATTACGTTTAGCTGTCAGTTGCTTTTTGTTATTCCATATGAGTTGCGTTTTGTTTATACCACGTTGCATGTCACGTCCCACGGGAACGTGATAAAAATCCCACGTCCTTCTCCTGGTTCTAAGCTACCTCCCCACCAATTTTCAGCCAAATCAGTTCAGCCGTTCTTGAGTTATAGATAGTGTAACTAACACGATTTTCTTTTATATATATAGATTTTCTATTCCCTACTAATTGAATACGCCATCGTTGTCAACAGACCGATAGCGCTGTCAATGTATTTCTATTGTAAACAGGAAATTGGACACCAGATCTGTGTATTTTACAATTTATAGCGGTGTGTTAACTTAAACATATGAAATACATTACTTGTTATGATAATTAGAGAGTCTTTGGTTATTTTACAAGAATTTCTGGAGTAAATAAATCATAGCTTCCTGTGAGTTGTAAAAAGATTATGTAAGCCTAAATAATAACAGTTTGATACCATGTTTTTCACGTAATTTGAAGCTCCTTTTTTTTTGCTTAGATGGGTAGACGAGCTCACAGCCCACCTGATGTTAAGTGGTTACTGGAGCCCATGGACATCTACGACGTAAATACGCCACCCACCTTGAGATATAAGTTCTAAGATCTCAGTATAGTTACAACGGCTGCCCCACCCTTCAAAACGAAACGCATTACTGCTTCACGGCAGAAATAGGCAGGGCGGTGGCACCTACCCGCGCGGACTCACAAGAGGTCCTTCCACCAGTAATTACGCAAATTATAATTTCCTCCAATATTCAATTTCCAATCATTGTCATAATTTTATCTGAACTTTGATATGAGTCTTACGGTCATCAAGAAGCTAGCTTTGAATTTATTTAAGAAAGCGTATTTTTAAAAAGCAAAGTTTTTATAAACAATATATAATTCCGAAAATCTGTTCTTGTGACATACAACATGGCGAGGTTGTTGTGGGTTAGTACGTTTCCGCCACAAACCCATCATATGTTCCAGTTTCAATAGCATTAAACTCCTAACCTTAATAAAACTTCCAATACAATCAGTGATGCAACATAAAATATACAATAAAATTAAATCATTTCTTTATTTTTTTATTTTGGCTACAGTTTAAATGGTGGGTTATTGGCGATTTAATAATTCGCTTTTATATTACCATGAGGCGGTGCGCACACACTTAACGAGTGTGTGCGCCGGGCCTCGGTTCGCGAACTATGGAAAGCATCTGTCAAGGCTTTAATAAGCAAGAATTCCACATGACCATGACTGCTCTGCCACGAGCAACTGATTTTGATGATGATGAAGTAGGTGACTTCTTTAAGAGGCTTTTCTGTATTTCAATAGCCGTCTGGTTTCAAATGTTCATACAAAGTCTTCCAATCACCATCATAATCTTTATAAATCGGTATTTATCGTTTGATAGTTCAATGAATTAACTAATTTACATTAACATGTATTCGTTTATATAAATTGAGATATATTAATATCTTTCTACGATTTTAAAACTACTGATCACCCGCTTAAACAATAAATACCGTTTAATACGATTGTTCTCATATTTCTCTAGCGACACCCGGAGAGATTACATCCATTAAGGTGCTCTCACGTTAATAAAGCGGAAACGATTATGTCTTAAAATATCACCAGAATTTTGAACCAACGCGTTGAGGACGCGTAAGCAGCTATGGGGTTATGTAAAATGTACTGACGTCACCAAGTTAATAATCAGTAATTCGATCCGCAGAAAAAAAACAACCCTTATAGGGTCACTTTGTTAGCTATATTTGTCCTACAATTTAGGCTCTTTTTCTCAGGTATGGATGGCTATTGGTATCGAGTTGAAAGTGGTATTAAATAGTAACGAAAAGAAAGAAATCATAAAAATGTCAAGCTTCTGAGTCAACACAATGAAAAGAAATATCCATATCCAAATGCCACGTATAAAAATAGGGTGCATTCTGTTGACGTACAATTATAAAAAATTCGCTAAATAAGTTAGACAACAACACATTAGGGAAAAAAGTTAAACACTTTTGTATATTTGACGTATAAAACGACCTTTTCCTGATTTCTAAATTTATATTACGTCGACCGATGCGTAAAAAAGTATATGGAAGGTTTTTTTTTTACTGCAAAATTATGTCCTTTTGTGCCTAATTGTCTATATTTATATGACACGCACAACATATGAACAATATTAGTTCTGGATGTCTACACAGCCTACGAAAACTCTCAGTTTATACCAACAATCTTTGTGGTGAGACTTTTAATCAAGACCGTTCGGTTTTTTAACGTTAATTTTGACTACGGGACACTTCTCTGTGCGTAGGCCAGCTTTTTGTTACTTTTATTGACAGCTTTTATTTATTAACAGTATCTTGTGACACCTTTAAAATTTATTTTATTGTTTTTGATTTATTTTACAGCACGCTAACCCGCTAAGTTTATGAACAAAACCGCAGCTTAACACGTCACGATTTTATGTGGGCGAGTGACGCCTGTCTTTCCCACATATCACTGACACCCACAGAAAGGCACCAACATAGTAATAATCGTCAAGTAAATTTTATTGACCTTTGTGCTTTATGACTTAGAGTCCTTTTTCTACAATCACACATTTTCACATTTGACAATAATTCATACTTCCTTTACTTTGAGATTACTTTTGTTGTAATCTATATATTAATACGTGAAGCAAAAACTTTGTATCCCTTTTTAAGACAATTGCGCGAACGGAGGAGTATGAAATTTTCAAACTTATAGAGAATATAGAGAAGAAGTGCACAATGCTAATATTTTTTTTAAATAATGCATAAAAGATACATTAAATCAATAAAGAAAACATTACACACACTACCGTGTATTTGACACACACACACGCATGCGTACTGTTCGTTTATTGTCAAACTTTTCTTATTGCATAAAGTCTGTGGTCAAATTGAGAGTAGAATAAATATTGTTTGTCTTTATTAATATTTGTCTAAGGTGTAGATTATAGAAGTATAAATAGTCTTTGACAATAGAATCATATTAGTGTACAGAGCTATAATTTCAATTAATTATAGTCGAATTTTGACTACCGTGGGACCACTAGTAAATCATTAAATATTGGAAGCGTCTATGACGTAATGCTTAAAACGCCTGCTGAACTCATGTCAAATTATGCTTTTAACTCGAAGTACAAATCTTGTGACCAGTACCATATTGAAGGAATATCATGTAACAAAAATGAAGCCTGCATTACACAATTTTGACCGTCTATTGAGACAAGAAAGGCTAGTTCACATTTTGTAGCCTATAAAACAAATTCAAGACGCCTTAAATCTTCCTTAGACAGTTGATTCTAACTAAATGCTCAGCGAAGCGATGTTGGATTGTTCCCTTGGGCGTGATGCGAACGCACTTGTAACGACTTATACTTTTCCGCCCACCCACAAATTAGTAAAGGACAACATTAACTTAGGAAATAGGAAGTCGTTGATCACCGTCAGTATTGATTGTAAATTAGGTTTAGCGTCAGACAATGAAACCAAAACCCCAAAAAAATTACTGTTTATGCCAAGTTCACTGTGAATGTTTTAACAACATTTTGGGATCTAATTATGGATAAAGCATTCGTCTATACGATAAATGATCTCACTGAGACTACAATCTTATTATACCTTTAAACGAGCAGTAGTCGAAATTCGACTATAATTAATTGGAATTGTAAGTTTGTGCACTATTATGATTGTATTTTATACTACTATAATCACAAATTTCGCCAAGACTACACTATAAAAAATTTAACAAAGACAAACAATATTTAATCTATTCTCAATTTGACAGCAGACGTCAAGAACAAAAGTTTGACAATAAATAGTATGCATGCGTGTGTGCGTCAAATATATGGTCTGTAGTGTGTGTAATGTTTTCTTTATTGATTTAATGTATCTTTTATGCATTATTTAAAAAAAATATTAGCATTGTGCACTTCTTCTCTATATTCTCTATAAGTGTGGAAAATTTCATACTCCTCCGTCCCCGCAATTTTCGTAAAAAGGGATACAAAGTTTTTGCTTCACGTATTCATAACAGATATAATCTGAATCTCGGAAACGGCTCCAACGATTTTCATAAAATTTAGTATACAGGGGATTTCGGGGGCGATAAATCGATCTAGCTACGACTTATTTTCAGAAAATGTTGTTTTATTCGTGTTTTCAATAATCAACTCTTCCCAACATCTATTGGCGAATAATAATACTATTTTTCTTAATTGAGGGCAACTAACCGCTCTAAAGACACAACAAGATGGCGTTATAAAAAAAAAAAAAAAACGAGTAAAGCTCGGTCATCATCTAGTCATTCATTATTAGTATAATAATTATAATTCTTCTGCACGTGTTTTTGTTACTGAAATCCTCCTTAATGGCTGGATCGATTTTGATTTATTGTTTTGTGTGTGTTTGAGTACGGCTTAGATTTACGACTGGACCCGTTAGGTAGCGCTGCAATTGGATTGTAGGTTTATTTATTTATTTTCAGAGCATGCTAGCGTATGTTAGTGGCCTTTTTCTTTAGTACTCACTGAGATTAAGCCCAGCTCAATTTCATTTGGTGTGAAATGTTGCTAAAACTTGTACTACCTATTGTGAAAGCCTCATATTTGATTGAAGTTTATAAAGGTAGGATTACTTGTGGTCCGGAGGCCCTTTCAGTTTCACTAGGACAGATAGGCAAGCAAAGGCTCAGGAGGGATGGGATTTGTTAACAGCTGCCCGAGCGCCTCTGGTTTTTTTTTTTCGACCTAAGCTTATTGGTAAAATAGCTAGATAGCCTTGAGAGGCTATTTCAGCGTAACCTTAACTAGTAGGTGAGCTCACGTGGCTCAAGCCTGACGACGCTGCTAACACGAACCCTAGCAAGAGCCGTGATTCGCAGAATCTCCCACAGGATCGAAAACGCGACCCACTGAGAAGATCCGGCGAGAAACTTAGAAGGCTCGAGCGCCTCTGAAGGAGACCTAACAACTCAAGGGCAGTTTCTTCGCGAATGAGACGCAGAACAGTACTCTTCCGTAAAATATGTTATAGTTTACAAACATCGGACGGGACCAACCTTTTTAGGAGACTTTCGAAGTAGATGCCCGGTGCATTCATATACGAACATGCAAATATGACATTTACTGGCTCCAGATACGATCTCGTTCATGTTGTCGCGTCCCGTGGAGCGATGGCGTTGATTTGTTAAAGCCAGTGCCACCTTCCCCTAAACATTTTTTGTATTCTGACTCCGCCAGGGGATCGGAAGCTCTTGTCGAAAATCAACGAAGGACTTGCTTAGCGATTTTTACTCTCAGTACTAAACTTGATAATTCTAATACGTGAAGATACTGAATTAAATACAAAAAAAAAAGTTTTTTTTTTAGTAGGGATTATAGGATAAGTGCTCATCAAACACGTGTTCATGAATGACAAAGGCATAAAGTTCTGTAATGAAATAAATTTTGAAATTTTCGTTTTGACTGTCAACGTAATGAACCTACATCTAGGTATTATAAGAATACTCACATTAAAATAAATAGCGGGTCTGACTGTTTAAAATACTGGCATAACACAGGTACATTGAATTGAAGTCGTCGTGGCCTAACGGATAAGACGTCCGGTGCATTCGTGTTGAGCGCCATTTTCAGTTCCAATTGCAACACCATTTGGTCCGGACGCGTTTTTGAGAAAAATTGTCGCTGCCGTCGCGAACGTGAGTTGTGAGTTGCCCGACATTGTCGTTGTCGCATAGATCGCGACATTGTTGTGCATTCTCGACGCGCTGTCGCTGGCGTCGCGACCTTGAATCCCAAAAACAGTTCGAGCTTGTTGTTGTGCACTCGTAACGCCAACTCATTATCACCCATACATTTCATATATTAAATTCATTTATATATTCGGCGAGCAAAACAGTCTCTTTCGAGACTAAAACTCCACTGAGATCACCGCTTGTTGTGGCATTCTCACAACCCAGTGGAGCCCCACCTTCCCAACTTTCCACCCCAATCCCCAGCCGACTGCCGTTTTCACGGCAAAGGCACTCCCCCCCTTGTTGCTGGCACAGCGCAGGGGGTATAACTCCCACTCAGGGGACTCGCCTTTCGGCGAGTTTGTTTTAAGTCCCGGGGACGCCCCCCCCGGGCACACGTCACCATGAGTGACGCCAACGCTGCGCTATTCATTAAGTTCGTCCGCGACTTCTATCCGGACATAGTAGCACGATTCGAGGTTTACAAGGCCGGCCTTGACGCGCCGGCACTCCGAGACTCTCCGCTGTCGCCTCCCGCGCCGGTACTCCGCGACTCGCCGATGTCGCCCCCCACCCCCGCGCCCGCGTCGATCGCGTCATGCGCGGCATCGAGCTCCGGCTCCGACTCCGAGTCGGAGATGGAGTTCGAGTCGGCCGCNCTGAGTTTCTCGCCGGATCTTCTCAGTGGGTCGCGTTTCCGATCCGGTGGTAGATTCTGCGAAGCACGGCTCTTGCTAGGGTTCGTGTTAGCAACATCGTCAGGTTTGAGCCCCGTGAGCTCACCTACTAAAGTTAGGGTTACGCTGACATAGCCGCTAGGGCTATCAGCTTAGGTAGGAAAAAAAAAAAAAAAAAAAAAATGTTGAGCGATGCAACGGTGCAATCTCAGGCGGTTACCAATTTTTCTAATGAAATACGTACTCAACAAACTGAACTGGGGAACTTCCACTTCCACTATTCTACATATATATTATTCTTATAATTGAAAATACAGAAGGTGATTATATAAAATAATTGTTTTTATTTTTTTTTAACAGGCGGAGGAACTAAACACGCTGGTGGGAGATGCTTTCCGAATGGCGTTCGCGTCGCAGCTTCAGCCCTCTGCACCATTATGGGTGAGTTACAACATATTGAGCAATGAATACTACAAAATTTTAACGAACTAGTGGTCCCACAGTAGTCGAAATTCGATTATAATTAATTGAAATTATAAGTTTGAACATTATTATGATTCTATTGTCAAATTATATAATCACAGATTTCGCCAAGACTACACTTTAGGCAAATATTAATGAAGACAAATAATATTTAATCTATTCTCAATTTGATCACAGACTATAAGCAATAAGAAGAGTTTGACAATATACAAACAATATGGCTGCGTGTGTGTGTCAAATATATGGTAATGTGTGTAATGTTTTTTTATTGATTTATTGTATTTTTTATACATTATATTAAAGAAATATGAGCATTCTGCACTCCCTCTCTATATTCTCTATAAGTGTAGGAAATTTCATACTGCTCTGTCCGCGCAATTCTCGTAAAAAGGGGTACAACATTTTTGCTTCACGTATTAATATATGCAACGAATTAAAATAATTAAAGCCTTCTCATAATCAAAGCATTACGCGTTCTGTTTGACGAAGGCTTTAAATGGAACCACATGAAAGCGTTATTACAGCTTTCAAATAGATTCATCAAAATCGGTTCAACTAAACCACACATAAAAATATATTCGAATTGAGAAAATACAATTCAGATTTCGGAATCATGTCCCAATGGCAACGGTCTTTACGTTATTATTATTTTTTTAACTCCAATAACTACTTAACACCTCTGCCTATTAATATCTAAAAGAACGTAAACCACAAATCGAAGAATCTAATAGCCGGATATGAAATTCGTAAAATACCATAATTCTCTCAAAAAACGTTCCGAACATCGACACCCTATTTATTGTTTTAAACGGGTATTCAGTAAAAACTACCAAGCTACTGTTTAAACACGGGTTGTGTTTAGTTATGCGTAGAGATGACTGTGCGGCTGAGAAGAGCTCAACTTGAGAATTCAAGAATTCTAATATTTTACTTTCAGTCTTGTAAACTTAAAATAGAGGATTTTTCAATCTGCTTCTTATAAATAAATAAGAAAAGTGGCTTTCTTTCTCCGTGTCCATCTGTTGTGTTTCGTATACATATAACATTGAGTTGAAAGTTTGTATAGTTGTTGTCAGCAGTTTCCGGAATACATCTGGTATGGTGCCACTAAAGTGCAATAAAACACGAGTAGTTTCAACTACTGAATTGATTTCATAATTAGAGATTTCGTAATTCGGGTGGATTTCTTTATTAATTTCATATTTCATGCGATAATCAAAGCGAAATGTAGTTTTATTGTACTCAAATATTTATTTTCAGCACGCAGAATGTGCTGTTCCTGATTGATACGTCGCCGCGTCAGTTGTATTTCGATGCCTCCAATGAACACTACTCTGACTGAAAAATTTTTAAATTTTCGTTTTTCACGCAAATCGCTTCACTATTTTAAAAGTATTACAAATTCATTATTGATGGGGTTCGAAGCAAGAGTCAATCAGCTAGTTACACAAGAAAAAACCATAAATATATCTACAATAATAGAGATTTTACCAACTTTTTTCGTTTAAGCTCTCCTCCTGTAAACCTACGAATTTGGAGGTAGAGTAGTGTTCATTGGAGGCATCGATTTGGAATGTTTAATATTGGTGATTTGTCGATTTATTGCTTGTTTGTTCGTGTTATAGTGTTAGCACTTCGATTATCAGATTGCGCTGTTTTGGTACTTCAATGAAGCCTTGTTAGTTTTAGGGTCAACAAGGACAAACTTATTATAAAAAGCGAGCGAATGATTTGGTGAATTTTGTGTCCGTCTCTCCTGGAAGCGACATGTCGTCTCAATGGCCGTACGATTTATATAATTCACTCTTAGTTATAAATAATAAATAAATATTTACTAACAATCACGCCACGTTAACTGGTCCCGTGCTAAGTTCGTAAAGAACTTGTGTTACAGGTACCAGATCACGGAAATAAATGTAAGATTTTTATTATACACAAACATATATTTAATATACATCCATAACCCTGGAAAATTCATTTTATATTTATCAGACAAATATCTTCTCTTGGCGGGATTCGAACCCGCGACCCCCTTGTGTAGTAACCATGTCACTTACCACTACACCAGACCGCTCTTATTTAATGTGTCTCTATGAACTTTCTATAATTTTATTCATACTACAAAATAAATTAGCGAATATTGTGAGTAAATTATAAAAACAATAAAGAGATTATAAGTGTTATTAAACTCATTGGTATTTTTCTTTTATACTACCGTTTCTGATTCCTAGAAGTAGTATATTATTGTAGTGCCGTGTTACATGTTAACACTTAATTTAAATCCCGAATTATATGAAAAATACTCGAAAAACGTATTTTTAAAGTTATGGCGTTTCTTTGGGTGACGTGATGTGTATATTATATGCGGTCTCTAATAACACAGTATCGAGCAATATCCCGTTCACAGCGTATACTTCAAAGTCATTACGATAATCGTTTACTTTTAAAAGCTCTTAATAGTTTCGTCTTTATTTTTTTGTCAAACAATAATATTACAGTGTAATTTTTAAGGGAATCCGCTATCAGGTTCATTTATATTACCCGTGTGACGTCAGCAAAATCAGGGGCAGAACTAAGCGGCTACCTAGCGCTAAATACTCTCCACAAGCCTCGTTAGAAGAAGGACATGGAAATACACTGGAGGGGAGGTCATTCCAAAGCCGGATGGTACGTGGCAGAAAAGATCTCTGGAAACGCACTGTGGGTGAACGCAGTGGCTCCAGGTAGTATGGATGCATTCTACTCCGGTGGCGGGTTATGCGATAGTAAAAACGAAATGATGGTATCATCTCAAGCAATTCCTCAGAGCACTCCCAGAGCTTTCAAGCGATCGTTGAGAATGGGATTATCGACAATCCGGACCGCGGGTCGTGGGGTCGATTCTAACATCGGATATAATTTTAAAGGTATCTATATATTAATACGTGAAGCAAAAACTTTGTATCCATTTTTATGAAAATTGCGCGGACGGAGAAGTATGAAATTTTCCACACTTATAGAGAATATAGAGAAGAAGTGCACAATGCTAATATTTTTTTTAAATAATGCATAAAAGATACATTAAATCAATAAAGAAAACATTACACAAACTACAAACTTTTGTTCTTGGCGTCTGTTGTCAAATTGAGAATAGATTAAATATTGTTTGCCTTTGTTAATATTTTTTATAGTGTAGTCTTGGCGAAATTTGTGATTATAGAAGTATAAAATACAATCATAATAGTGTACAAACCTCTAGTACCTCTAGGGACCTCTAGTATTAAGTAATTATGTATATCAATGTATATGGTTCCCATAATACAGCGTTTAACACCTTATATTTTAAATGCCATAGCTAATAAAAAGTTATTAGAATAGGTATCTGTTATAACACGCTTCTTAAATGCAAATATGTACTTTGAATTTGGATACATATTTTTACTAAACTATCGTGAATGTTAACATGTGCAATACATGTACAAAACAAATTTTTTATACAATAAAACATTCAACAATAACTCAACACTAAATCCTCTGTATCATAAAGTTTTATATGTATTTTTAAACTCTTGTCAACTTCAAAAGACAACCATGTCTTCTTTGAAATAGAGATTACTTTTATATGCTCAATAACTCAAAAATCTTTAAGCATACTCCTAAAATGATATTCATCTTTATCTCATTAACGTAGAGTTCAAAATTCTTGAGTTGCAACATGTACCCACTGTGCATATATTGAGTGATTTATTACAGTTAGTCCTCTGCCTACTACCGCGTTTCCCTGTTATTATGACAACCCCGTGATTTGTGGTACTTTAGAAGTGGCATTCTTTTGTTTTTAACTCTTCGTGTCTTGAAGGAGACAAGTTTTATACCATTTTATACCGCTGTTCATACATTATGTGCTAATAATACAAGATTTGTTAGTAGCAAATTAAGAATTAAGAGACAGTGTTGTGTGATACGTCCTGCTTATTTTTGGGGTGTAGTAATTTTGTGGCGCAGATTAGTTCTTATTCCAATGACCTATGAATCAAGGTAGCGCGGCATGCTCTTGTTACTAGCGGCCTCCAGTAACATCAGCGGGCTTAAGTCATGCTTAAGTTAACACTTTGTGTGTAGTTGGAACAGCCCTCTTAGCGGCAAACGTATGCAAACGTTTCAACTCCATACAAATTTGAGTTAACTTTTACGCTATCGAGAACGTTAAAATACTCACACCAAGCATACTGGTCATTTACTGTTTGTATGAGGTCTACTCAGATGTAATAGCAATTATTTGTCAAAACTAAATTGATGACTGTCTAACGTTACAATGCAAATTTTTGGAGTTTACTCCTTTAGAATCGATTTACATATATAGGCCCGGGGTATGAAAATTATGGGGACCAAAATCGTACTAGCATGTCACACGAAATGCGTTATGCGCCTGATTGGGTCCTGATTGCGTGATGCGTGCGCGCGCCAATCAGGAGCCAACGCGCGGCCGCGTTATCGCAGGTGACGCCGGGCTGCTGCGCCGGCAGTCCACCACAAAGCCTCGTACTGATCGCGCGTTTCTCTCATTATTGTATTTTCATATATTTGTTAGTCGTTTGTTTTGTGTCTCGTTAATTTGTTAATAATCTGTAGTGTATCGTGTTGTCGTAATATAGAACTATTTCTCGTATTGTTTCGTTTAATTTTTTATATCCAGTAAACTCCAGTCGTGCGTCGGAGCGGACACACACACTTTTTTTTTTTTTTTTTTGGAGTTTACTCCTTTAGAATCGATTTACATATATAGGCCCGGGGTATGAAAATTATGGGGACCAAAATCGTACTAGCATGTCACACGAAATGCGTTATGCGCCTGATTGGCTCCTGATTGCGTGATGCGTGCGCGCGCCAATCAAAATCGTACTAGCATGTCACACGAAATGCGTTATGCGCCTGATTGGCTCCTGATTGCGTGATGCGTGCGCGCGCCAATCAGGAGCCAACGCGCGGCCGCGTTATTGCAGGTGACGCCGGGCTGCTGCGCCGGCAGTCCGCCACAAAGCCTCGTACTGATCGCGCGTTTCTCTCATTATTGTATTTTCATATATTTGTTAGTCGTTTGTTTTGTGTCTCGTTAATTTGTTAATAATCTGTAGTGTATCGTGTTGTCGTAATATAGAACTATTTCTCGTATTGTTTCGTTTAATTTTTTATATCCAGTAAACTCCAGTCGTGCGTCGGAGCGGACACACACACTTTTTTTTTTTTATTTGAATATTTATTAGAAATAAAAGTAACTAACGAATATATACTTGAGTGCACCTACGAGATGGCAGGCACTCAACTTTATTACAATTAAATCAACCCTTACGTACCCCCATTAAAGTCCAATGTTCCTTAAAACGAAATTTCTTCCTCAAAACTAATAAAAGTTAATGAGGCCGTTCTGTTTGCTCACGACTTGATACCGTTGAAGCATATTTTATTGTGATAAAATTTACAAGTAAGCAAATATGCTGAACTAATTATGAAACCTTTTTTTAAATTGAAACCTTCCTTCTTAGTATTTGAAAATTATGATTGAAATATGTTTTTCAATTCAGATTGTCAATCAGTTAATATTCACTTAAAATTTGTCTTATCTGTAACAGCGGTACAATTAAACTTTCGGATTTTATATACAATTATCGAAAACGCCAAAGATAACCGATGTGTAAGTTCGCACAGAGCCCAAATTATTACCCAGTAACCAATTATTAAACTCCAATCTGGAATCGAAGTCTTTCCAAATTCCAATCTTTTTATATCTTTATCTTTAAAGGGTTGGAGAGAAGAACCGCCTGACATCTTTGCGTCATGGGAAAACCTTTCCCCCAAACACTGATAAATTTCGCGAGTGCTTTGTGAATTTCATAGATATCCTTACCCGCTACCTAAGATGTCTATAACCTTAATTTTCTAATGCGATAGCGCATTTACGGAAAGTTACAGCTTTTTTTGTTTTTTGTCAGGAGGAAATCGCCGGACTTCCGCCCTTCACTGGGGATGGAGGGCGGGGCATGTCGGAGTCGAACCGACTAAAACCTCCTGTCTCTCAACAACCAACGTCCAAACCTCGCATGAGACAAAACTCATGAAAAGGCAAAGGGGGGAAAGTGAAGCGTTTAGTGCGGAGCACATCTCTCCCATCACCCTCCCCCTNATGGAGGGCGGGGCATGTCGGAGTCGAACCGACTAAAACCTCCTGTCTCTCAACAACCAACGTCCAAACCTCGCATGAGACAAAACTCATGAAAAGGCAAAGGGGGGAAAGTGAAGCGTTTAGTGCGGAGCACATCTCTCCCATCACCCTCCCCCTCGGGACGCCGGACTGGCGGTCGTCGGCGCCACGACCACCAGCCCTCTCGGACGGCAGGCTATCCGAAGCCCGCCTAGATGGCGCCGGTTAGAATGGTCTATCCTACGGAATACCCCGCTGGGTCAGAACCAGCGTGGGTTGAGGATAGCCGGCCTTCCATCACCCGGATGCTCATGCATAAAACGCGCGCAGAGCAGCTTGCACGTCGTTTTCTTAGGCCCCCTTCGCCGGTCCCCAGACCGACATGTGAGGGAGACTCGAAACACTTAGAGGGCTAGGGCTTGGGCGAGATCCGCCTCCCTGGCCTCCGCTCGACGGCGGCGGGCCTGTGCGTCAAGTTACAGCATAGCTTCTATCTCCTGTGTGCTTAGTGCGAGTTTCTTAACGTTCTCGACAGCGTAAAAGTTAACCTTTGTATACAGTTGGAACAGCGCCCCTAGCGGCAAACGTACGCAAACGATCCCATTCCATACAGATATGAGCTAACTTTTACGCTATCGAGAACGTTAAAAAACTCGCACTAAGCACACTGTACACAAGTTCTACATCGATTTTTTTTTAGTTTGGTACACATTACGCAGTCAACAACGAAACAAAATCACTGTTCTAAAATGTTTTCTGTACTTTCTAAACGTGGAATCCGTCCCTCTGTCTCGATAATTAAATCCGAATTATTTCCATTCCTGGCTCGATGTTTTACTGCCGTTCCTCACGCCAATTCAGTCGACCTTGCCGTCTGTCACGCTCGCACAACGCCGATAACGCTATTTATGTCTCATTTCAACGGTAAAATTTACTTTCGGGCGGCAAGCCCATTACGAATGCCAAATTATAATGGAGCACGCTTGCTTTTAAATGCAAGTATTTTGAATGGTTTTTTTTTTGTTTTTCCTATTCTACATGGTTTCTTTTGTTTAATTAAATGAATAATCGGAGTTTTTACGGGTTAACGAGCTCGTGACCGACATGACATTAAATGGGCAGCATTTTTTTCCCCAAGCTATGCTGATAGCCTTGAGAGGCTATTTCAGCTTCACCCTAACGTTTATAGGTGAGCTCGCGGGGCTCAAGCCGGAGAGTTGCTAACACTGACCTAGCAAAAGCAGTGCTTCGCAGAATCTACCACCGTATCGGAAACGCTAGTTACCAAGTTTTTAATTTGTAATATGTACGTATTTTAGTAGAAAAATTGGTACCTGCCTGCGATATTTAAAACCTTCATAGTCGCATTGTCCGTCATGAGTGTATTTTTTTTTAATTGTTTCACGGTTAAAGTAAAGAGAGTGGATTACAAATTTGGTAATGATAGTAAGATGTACTGTGAATCACATTTAAAATAAAAAGTCCGGAAAACTTGTTTGTAAATTAACTTGAATATTTATTAATTGTCCGCAATTATAAGCTCTACGTACACTGACTTGAAATTCGCAGTGAATCACATCCCTGCCTTCTATTTCATTAAAACTGTTGCACAGCACTCAATAAAAATCTAAAATAAAAACCACATTTGTTTCAAAGTGAATTCCTCAAAATTTCCCATTATAATTTCGAATATTTAGCATGGTATATATTGAGCGTAAACTAAAATAGAAACTTGAATCTGTGACATTTAATTTTAGCACTAATATATTGTTTTAATACAGACCCAGTCTGGCTTTAATTACTCGGTGCTCTCTCGCATTAATCTAAGCGAAATATGCGTGCAATATTATTGTAGGTACATATGTGCGAGAAAAGGCTGATTTGCAAAACATACAAGCATGCAAAATATGTACATTGGAACAGTAAATACACACATAATTTAATTGTTGTTGATTTAAAACTCGATTATACTATTTTTTTTTATATCTTAGACGGTTGAAAGGTTTCACCTCCACAGTTCATTGACATCTGATGTTAATTGTATAATGCGTTTCAAATAAGAATTTGCGCCATATTGTGACGTCATAGCTGTCAAATCGTAAAAATAGGTAAAGTCAGTAAAAAAGGATTTTTTTAAATGTTAATTCATAATTCAAATCTTCGAGTTTGTCGATTCCACTCATCCCACTGCTTGAGTAGTAATCATCGTCGTCGCCCATCCATAGATCATAGGGCCCGACAGTGTTGCAGCCTTGATTTTTAAATAAGTGGGTTTTTTATTTAATCTAAATTCATGTTTAATTTACCTCGACCATATCAAGAAAATTATATGGGTGTGTATGGTTCATTAAAACAAACATATTAATAGTATTCATAATTAGGCAAAAAAAATCACTAAAAAATAGATTTTTTTTTATTGCTGTCCATACTTTTTTACCGAACTTTGACAGATCAAGGTCATTGACGTGCACATTCTTATTTGAAACGGACTATAAGAACGGCTGCCCCACTCTCCGAACCAGAACGCATCAATGCTTCACGGCAGAAGTAGACAGCGTAGTGGTACCTACTCGTGCGGGCTTGCAAGATGCCCTATCTATCAATCTTTCACCAAGCTTTTCAAGAAAAGCTTAATAGTAGGCTGCCTGCCGAGTACCAGTTTTTTCAATGCTATATTTCGGTATTACGCTCAATCCTTTAATTATATAAAATGGCTTTTACAGCCAATATTCACTTTGAGAGAGGAGGACGAAGTATCTGTTGTACAATGAATGTTTCTACCCTACCCTAAAAACAGGACAGAAGAATGTCTCGCGTCAGAAATATGACGGTACATATTCGCGTCGGCTCAGCATAACCCTATTTCATCAGCAACAGAATATTAGTTTAACACGTTGACTGCCATGTAGGCCACCGGTGCCCTACGTGGCGCACTGAAGTAATTATGTCGATTTCTCTCTTCGATATTCTTACTAAGGTGTCAGAATTTCTAGTAAATTCTGAGAAAGATGAATCTGAAGATACTGAGAATGAATCTATTTCTAAGTGATCAAAAAAACTATAACACACATTAACATACAAAAGAGGGCGAAGTTAGGTAATCCAGGCGCTTAGTAACAGAAATCGACGCAATTACTTCAGTGCGCCGCGTAGGGCACCGGTGACCTACGTGGTAGTCAATGTGTTAAGCAATACGGCTAATACGTATTTTACCTCGTTTCACAAAACATTTGTATTTTTGTTAAAAAAAAGTATAACAATCCCTATATTCAGGTCTATCTATCTGTATCTATTGGAGACGTGATATTTCATGCCGAAACTTTTTGGATATGTTCCCTTAAACATAGATGTATAAAAAAGTTTTTACTGTTCAATTTACTACGTCTAGAATGTTACCTTATTTCTTGTATACATATAATATATCACGTTTAAAAGAAGGTCAGAAATACAAAGCATTGTTACAATCTCGGCCCGACAAGGTCATGTATTCGCCACGCCTGCCGTGTCTAAACGCACTTACCCATCTTGGATATCGTGGGTAAGCGCAGTAAAGCTCCGCTGAAAAGTACTTACCACGATAAAGAATAGCGTATATTGCTCTGCTGTACATGGTAAAGCGTTGCGATGTCCTGGATAAAGCGATAATAATATTTTTATTCGCTTTCTTCGTTATTAATGGGTCTACAAATTTACAAAAAAAAAAATCGATTTCATTTCTGGCCGAACCATGGCAAACGATGTTATTATAGTATTATTATTAGTCTTTATGCTTAAACATACTAAGCGCTCGTTACTAAGCTGTGCACTAAACGGACGTGCCAATAGAATTTGATACTTAAGTAATACGTAATAAAGTCTATTTATTCTACTTGAATAAGATAATAAAGATTTTTAAGCTATTGCATAGCTTCTATCGCGGGCCTTGAGCGCGGCGACTGAATCAAGAAACTCCGTAACTAAAATAACCTGACACTCCCACTACGCCTACTATGTAGCTCGCGTTCAACACATTCATAAGTTACGCTGGTGTAGTGTTTGTGAATAAGCGCGCGGCGTGACGTCGCACTGCATTATTATTGTTTTAATATTAAATTATTATTATCTAATTGTAATTGCATAAGTTGATAAAAAATGCTTTGCAATAGCTTTTACCGCGGCAGTCCCCGAGTGCCACACGTCTTTTTTTTTTTTCAAATTGTCGAATTGGGGCTTTCACCGAAATATAATATAATGTTATATAATAAATCTGCTACTGCACAGCCTATTCAAAACAGGAATAATCTAATATAACAATTAGTTATTGAACTTATACAGTTTACCAGTCGAAACACGTTTTATAGCTTGCCGCTTTTTATAGCATAGTTTTGGTCAGTGCATCAATTCTAGAGTGATACGATGCATAGATATAAATATAATGCGTTCGGTAATTGGGTCCATAACGATACGAATGTGACTACAGACTTGCATTAATTACATTTAATTGTTTTATTTAATTTTTTATAGTGGGGTGTATATCGAGCTTCCACTGATAGGTACCGTGAAGCAGTCATGCGTTCTTAAAACTTATAGCTTTGAATTGAATGATATTTTATATATATTTTTTTATGCTAGCGTTGAATCCCATGGACACAGCCTACTGAGTTTCTCACCGGATCTTCTCAGTGGGTCTCTCGCAGCTCCAATCCGGTGGTAGATTCTGCGAAGCACAGTTCCTGCTAGGGCTAGGGTTGTTAAATTCTCAGTTGTCAGCTTGGGCCGTGAGCTCTCCCTAGCCCTCACCTATCCGTACGAGCGTAGCTGTAATAGCCCCTTAGGTACATCATAGGTAGGGGAAAAAGTTGACTAATAGCTTCATATTTTAATACGAATGTTTAAAGGTCATGTTCCCCGACTTCGACATCCGATTGCAATATACAATTAAAATTTATGAAATGATTACTTTGCTCTAAAATCTTAACCAATGTTAACAGGATTGAAAAAAAAGAATGAAATAGAGTTCAGTTTGCTATTAAGCGTGTTTTTTTATACTACGTATATAAAGCATTCGTACATAGCGCTGTAAAATGCTTTTTTAAATCTTGATAATACATAGTTTTTTCATTCTGAGTTCAAAAATCACCTAAATATTTTCAAATAAACTTTTATTCCCGAATTTATTCTCTAACTATGTTTATGAAAATCGCTTTCTGTATTTGAAGGCGAATAGCATTATGATCTCGTATCAACAGTGGCACACAAATCTAAATCAAAACAAATTTATAGCTTCGCTCTAAAGTCTTAACCAATATTAACAGGATAGAGAAAAAATGAAATAGAGTATTAGTTCGGTTTGCTATTAAGCGTGTTTTTTCTTTATTTTGAAACTCCGTGTCTAAAGTATACGTACTCTGTAAAATGCTTTCTTTATGTCTTGATTATATTATAAACTTTTTTCATTCTGAGTTTAAAAATCACCTAAATTTTTTAAATTTTTTTATTTTATTTTTTTATTGCCCTTGTAGGCAGACGAGCATACGGCCCACCTGATAGTAAGTGGCTACCGTCGCCCATGGACTTCAGCAATGCCAGGGGCAGAGGCAAGCCGCCGCCTACAAATTTGATTCCTATTGTGTTTATGAAAATCACTTTCTGCATTCGAAGGCGAATAGCATTATGATCTCATATCAACAGTGCCACAAAAATCTAAATCAAAACTCATAATTCTGACTAATCTACTATATTTTTTAAATCCATTCCATCGCTTCGGTTGATGTTCTTCAAAAAGAAACTTATCAGAGGGCTGAGTCGACATTTGTAGAATCCGGTCCCGTTTGAGCGTTGATAGAAAACGTGAGGCCTGCGACTGATTGCCTCGTCGCTTCCACTCCGCTGGTTGGAACATCGATAAACTAGGGCTGCAAGAAGCCGTATGAAGTTATAATTATTTTTTCTTCTTATTAAACTTTACGAATACGTATTAATAGATAAGTAGAACTTGGATAGCTCATGCGATGACGGACTATAAAGTTATAAGGTATGACTTGTAACACTGTTAATGCCTTTAAGTTGAAATAGCAATAAAGTAGCAGGTTGCTACTTTAGCCTATTGCTACTGGAGCCCATAGACATCAACGACGTAAATGACGCCACCCATCTTGAGATATGAGTTCTAAGGTCTCAGTATAGTAACAACGGCTGCCCCACCCTTCAAACCGAAACGCGTTACTGCTTCACAGCAGAGATAGGCTGAGTGGTGGTACTTAACCATGCGGACTTACAACAGATCCTACCACCAGTAAAATTTGTAAGCATTGTGAACTAAATAGCTGGGCTAAATTTAAAAAAAAGTGTGCTCCATGCAAGTGACGCTACATAGAGCTTGGTAAATGGAAAAAAACATAATTCTTCGGAGCTAAAACATTAAATTTTGAATGCTTCGAACCCCCTAGTTCTGTATAGGGTACACTTACAATATACATTTCCATCTTCACTCAAGCACCCGTTTTACCCTACGTTTATCGGCTAGACAGATGGGGACAACCCAGCGACATTTCTGTCCATTGACTGAAAGATCTATATATAGCTTGTAGCTAACTTATACCAAGCTATTGGCATTATCCAATATTACTTAGATTACTTAAATATTGTGGAACAAGCTTACAGTTTTTAAATAAACTTGAAGCCATTTAAAAAAGAAGTCAGGCACACAACTTTGTAGCAGTCATAACAAAATGTGTAACATAATATAGAGTTTAATATTTGCATATATGAGTCTACTAAGGTAGGTACGGTTATCCTGCCTAGATTATTTCTGAAGCGATGCAATAGCCCGTTTTCGATTTGATTCTGGGATAGCTTGTTGCAACTGAATATTTGTTACTTCAATTACACATTGTGTCTACATGAGTGGTGATATTTGTAATTAAAAATAATGTTATAAAATTATTAACTTTTTATTTTTCATTACTTTTAATTAATTAGTACATTTTTTTGAGACATTTGGAAACTGTAAAATTTTCAGTCACGAACGGCTAAGGTGTCGCGTAGACATTTCAATATTCTGTTAACTGAAGTTTTAACTTTTTACAAAATATTTTATTGATCGAATTAATTTACGAAAATTGAATAAATATACTTTATGCTTTCCTAATTTTTTATTTCGTTGACTCGCAATGCAGCCCCTTTACTAATCAAGTTCCTTCGAGACCGTTGACCCCGTGCGTCACTTGATTTATTTATTGTCTCTTACGTACGGTGCAATGAAAACATTATAAAAAATATAGTTGAACGTTTTTTTTCCGAATTTTGTTTAAATCTCAAACATATCCAAGACGTCCTATTTGTTTTAAGCACCAAAACATGCACAGTTTCTAACGACCGTTTTCTACTTAGATATCTGGTATTGACTTTGCGCACGCAAACTCAGTAAATTGAGTTAATCTTTTTAACTAATCTTAAGGAATGACTATTAGGCTTTAATGACAGGTAATTAAAAAAAACCTTTCTTATCTTTTTAAACAGACATGTATACTTGATACCCAATTTCATTTGTTTACCAAGGGTTCACCATGGAATACATAATTCGTATAATTAAAGAAAATGCTCATTGAAGATAGAATATTTTTTATTTCTAAACTATAGAGCCAATATATAGTTTTATATTTTATAATAAATCTAAGATTCAGATAGGCGTCCAATAAAACATGCGGTTACCATATTAACATCGCACACGCTCGATTTCGTAAAATTCGTTCAAAACAATATAATATTATGTTCTTGCAAAACAAAACGATGTCTTATGTAAACTGTATAGAACATATTTTCGTTTTGACTCACACGACGAACGACAGTTGTCCCTATTTTTACAGTTGTTCACGTGCTCTGACCTGAAAAGTGCACAGCCGTAAAACCTTTGTCGGCGCGGGGGTAGCTCTGAATATTTCATATGCTACGTGTCTTCTGTTCTGAAAAACTTACACCAATCAATGTTTAGGTGTTATTGACTTTTAAAGGAACGTCTATGGAGGGGTAAGCGGATATGTGCACACAGGACCTTTGCGAACTTTAAATGAAACTAGATAATGATCGGTTTTTTTTTTGGAACGAAGTTCCTTATGGGACGATGCGGAGGGGTACGCTAACGGGGAAAAAACGTCCGTAACGTAAGATTTTTATTAGTAATGCACACAGTGTACGACCTAATTTTGCAATGACGTACGAAAAATAACATTTTTTAATCATTCATTGACCACGATCTCAGAGCGTTCGTTTGCGCAATACACTAACTCTTATGCAAACAACCGTGAATGAAGTGTACCACAATAAGTTAGCACGTTACCGAATGACCGTGGGCTGTTGCAAAACCTCTAGTTTTATTTTCTTTATACCTCGAATAGAACTTAAAATGAATATTTTTATAATAAGGAACTTCGTTCCTTACAGTTCGACAGAATAATAAAAAAAATATGGAACTGGTTATTTAAAGAAAAAATATCAAAATTATCGATAAAGTTGATTATTGAAATCACGAATAAAACAAAATTTTCTGAAAATAAATTGTAGCCAGATCGATTTATCGACCCCAAAATCACTTGTATACTAAATATTATGAAAATCGTTGGAGCCGTTTCCAAGATTCAGATTATATATATATACAAGAATTGCTCGTTTAAAGATAATATAAGATAAGATAAATTCACTTAAATTTTGTTTAGGCTTCGTGGTATTATAGAAAGAGTTTGAGATTATTAAGGGGTAGGCAGCGGCTTGGCTCTGTCCCTGGCATTGCTGAGGTCCATGAGCGACGGTAACCACTTACCATCAGGTGGGCAGTATGCTTGTCTGCCTGCTCGGGCAATAAAAAAAGGTCATGGTCCATCTGGTGTAAAGTTGCTCGCGGAATGTGAAATCCAAGTCCCAGTTGTATTTTATGGCGCTGCTACACCCTTCTTATCGGAACGCAGGAATAGTTTTCGGCAGATATAGATAGGATGATGGTTCTTACCCAAGCGGACTTCCTCTCTATCAATAAATGCCTCACTGAAGGCTTGCGATTGCAGTAATCTGAGACTAGTGCTGCGCATTTTCCGGTGAATCTCTTAATTGGATTTTAATACACCCACGGGAATGGGATGGAACTTTTATAGACCACAGTCAACAGTTAATAGCAGTTTTTAAATCCCGCAGTAGGTACAACATTTCGGAAGAAATACGTAATTTCATACTAATAATTTATTCATGAACGATGAAAGTGTAAAAAAAATCCTATAATGTTAAATTTATATGGTATGGTATTCTTCAGCCTGTTAAATTTGACATTGTTAATAACCTCTGCCGGTCACGAATAAACATCTTCCGTGGTCTTATAAAATCTGGCTTTGAATGCAAGCCTTTCTGATCTTTATCTCTAGATGATTCTGCACTTAAATGTTTAGCACCGTAATTCGTATTGCGATCTGTAGTGCGTTTAGCAAAACACATCCTGTCACTAAACCGCAAAGCCTACGTACGGTAACCAGAAATTTAGACTTTACGACTCGAAACATACGGATGAAACTGCCGATCTCGGTAAGAGGCTCTGAATGGGAATGAGCTCAAAATAAAAGTACCAGCATTAACTTACCCAATCTGGTTTGGTGTCGTATTGCCTTTGGGATCGTGTCTCATTACTCAGGAGACATACGCAAAATTAGGTATTAAGAATAGTGTATTCAGTACAACGATTTTCTTGATTTCATTTGTTTTTGTTCCAATAAAAACTTCGATACTTAAGAAGGCTCATTAATTGTTACTAGTCAAGTTTATGGGAATCGTAATCAAGATGTATTAAAATTTATATTTCCACCCGCCATAAAAGGTACTGAGTGAGCTATGGCGTGCTTTGAATTTGATAGAAAAATTAATTATTATATAAACGTTCAAAATACTCTATCCTGTTTATTAGCCAAATGCAAAGACGTATATTTGATGATGGTGCTACAAATCAATTGGTGATGGTTGATAAAGATATGGGTGGTGTTTGTACCCCACAGTGACGCTTAGTTTTTTCTAAAGAAATTTGTACTTATCAAAATATGTTCACGAAAGAGTTCCACGGTGATGGAATAAGAAAAGTCCATCGTGTAATAAAAATCAAAGCCGAAAAAAATACATTTTGCGTAATTACTGGTGGCAGGGCGGGCGTCTTGTGAGGCCGCACGGGTATAGTGCTGCCTATTTATGCCGTAAAATAGTAATGCGTTTCGCTTTGAATAGTGGGACACGAAAAACTACCCAACTAACGCGTGATACAATCTCGCTATCTATGAGTTGTATGCCCGAAAGGAAATGGATTGCTAACAAAATTTTAAATATAGAATTTGTCTCAAAAATACTTCTCTTTAATGACGAAACTTCCGTTGAAGTTCAAAGTGAAATATTTTCTCGTGCGTACACTTCGTGCCTTGACATTCTATTACATTATTGTTTGAGAGATAAAATGCACCGATTTAAGTGCATTCCGATGTGTCGGAACGTAAATACTAGTTCTTTAATGACCGCGATGAAATATTGTACCGAAATGTTTAAATGTTTAAAAGGTTAACGTGAAAATTTTTGAGTTTCTTTGATGTTTAAGCATTTGGATTCTTGTTTAATTAGAACGCCAGTTCGCATCGGTTTATGTTCTTGCCTTAATTAAACATGTTTCTCATTAATGAACGATCAACTATAATTTTCGATTAGGTTTGATTATAATTAGCCTTAGGCTATTTCTAGAATCGAACGACTTAATGTTGATGTCTTAGCAAAATATTTTGTATTGGCAATGTGCATCAGTAGGTAATGCCATGAGCGATATTTTTTTTTTGTCAGAAATAGCAATAAAACAGTATAAGTTTGACCAAAGAAATTCGTACTTCACACTTGTTTACGGATCACTCTGATTAATAATATTATGAATAAGAAAATTAATTCCTGCATTAGTGGCTTGTCAACCCGGGCGCACGGGTAGCGATCCTACTGGGTTTGGAGGGTGGGAGAGGTATTATGCAATATTATCTAGTCTTCGAACTTATTCACAAGGCGGCGTTAACTTTGATATATCTATGGTAAGCACTAAAAAAACAAACACACACTTACTGAGAGATCACAACGTCTATGACAATTACTTAATTAAGTGAGTATGTATTCCTATAACCCCAAGAGTTGATGTTATTGAGAATAGAGTCTAAGCTTAGCAAGCGCCCGCAACAATTGTACTAAGTCTCCTTCGAGTAGACACTGAAGATTGTTAGTAACGTCTCATATACGTATTCAGTCATCGCTATTGGTTTGGTGAGCACACGAGTACCTGTAGACCACGCAGTGGCAATGTCTACTTTCAGATACCGGGCTAAAGTCTCTATTCCTCTGACGTTATACCAATAATATACGTTGTTTCAGAGCAAGGAGCTAAGCAGCGAGTGTAACGGCATGGGCGTTCGAGCCCCCGACACCCTGCCAGGACTCATGCACCACTACCCGCATTGTGGAGATAGGTAAGTGTCAATGACCTATTAGGATCTCTCAATTTAAAACTCATCATCATTCTCCTGTCCCAGTCACCTGGGGTTGACGCAACATTTTTTCTCTTTCCATACTCCTCTATCATATATCATTTCTTCGCTCACTCCTCTCTTACACATCGTCTTTCACGCAATCCATCCATTTCTTCTTAGGTCTACCTCTTCCTCTTTATTCTTCCACATTCATAGTTAACACACTCTTACCAAACTCATTTTCATTTCATCTAATCACGTGTCCATACCATCCCAAACGCGCACTTCTCAACTTTTGTGTCACAGGTGCCATCATGCCACTTTCAAACTTCGTATAACAAATTCATTCCGTATTCTTTCCATTCTAGTTATTTCACACATCCATCGCAACATTCGCATCTCTGCTGCATGCAATCGCCTTTCATCAGTCAATTTAAATATCTCATCTCTCGCAATTTAAAACAAATTTTACGATTTTACCTCGCTTTTTTATTGTCATTAATTATGTATTTTTTCAGACGTGTCGAGAGCCTTATAGTTTTCGTGGTCTGTGCTGTGTGCGTAGTGCGAGTTTTTTAACGTGTTCGATAGCGTAAAAGCTAACTCAAATTTGTATGGAGTTGGAACGTTTGCCTACGTTTGCCGCTAGGGGTACTGTTCTAACTGCATACAAAGTTAACTTTTACGCTATCGAGAACGTTAAAGAACTCGCACTAAGCACACTGGTGTTTTTTTTTACTCTAGACGCATCGACAATATTGCATCAATCCTGGTATTGCATGGTTATGGAAGTCATTGGACACAACCGAAAGTTAAAAATTTAATTCGTCGGTAGTAAGGAATTTTTCGGAGTTTCTTTCTTTAAATTTAAATGGGCTGTTTAATTTCAGATCGCCAGCGAAATGCGACATCATGGGCGTAACGAAACTTGTGAACGAGGCAAGTCCGAGCAGTTCAGAAGAGTCAAACTCACCCACCGAGATCAACTGCTACCGAAGACTGGGGGACCGGCCGCCTCTTATGAAGAGACTGGCCATGGGTCTCAGTGGTGCTCTACTGCAGCCATCTGATGATGACTCCACACCCCTCGTCGCAGACACTCCTACAACGTGAGTTGACATCTTTTTTTTATTGCCTTTTTTATTATTTCTTAGATGGGTGGACGAGCTCACAGCCCACCTGGTGCTAAGTGGTTACTGGAGCCCATAGACATCTACAATATAAATGCGCCACCCACTTTGAGATATAAGTTCTAAGGTCTCAGTATAGTTACAACGGCTACCCTACCCTTCAAACCGAAACGCATTACTGCTTCACGGCAGAAATAGGCGGGGTGGTGGTTACCTTACCTACCCGTGCGGACTCACAAAAGGTCCTACCACCAGTGAAAAGACCTTATTCGCGCGTACAGCCCATCGAATGGTGAATGGTTGCCGTCTCTCATGGATATCAGCAATGGCAGAAGCCAAAACGCTGCCTACTGTACAATTTAATAATTATTTAAATAATTTTAAATAATAATGCCT
The DNA here is from genome assembly GCF_003987935.1 of Bombyx mandarina. The sequence continues at coordinate 3,244,688 of NW_021011494.1, forward strand.
GTTACACTTACATTTGAAATTCATATATATGAATACTTAATTCACTGGTGGTAGGACCTTCACTGGTGGTAGGACCTATTATGAGTCCGCACGGGTAGGTACCACCGCCCTGCTTATTTCTGCCGTGAAGCAGTAATGCGTTTCGGTTTGAAGGGTGGGGTAGCCGTTGTAACTATACTGAGACCTTAGAACTTATATCTCAAGGTGGGTGGCGCATTTACGTTGTAGATGTCTATGGGCTCCAGTAACCACTTAACACCAGGTGGGCTGTGAGCTCGTCCACCAATCTAAGCAATAAAAAAAAAAAACTTAATAAGTTTATAAAATAGCGATAATAATTAACAGAAAGTGCCTTTTAATGCATGACATATGATAAGGTTTGCAATTTTTAACCTTTGTTAATCTTTTTATTGTAAAGGCAAGCTTTATTTATGTTTGAAAGAATTGGCAACTGGTGTACTATAAAAAAAGAACTATCAAGCTCTAGACTTTTGAAGATCGCCTAGAACCCCAGTATTCGAACCCGTTGCTTTTAACTAGAAAAACGTGAATTATTGTTTGCAGTCCAACTAATTTGCCGTTATGTTTAAACGCGGGATACATCAACGAGGCCTCAGAAGCCGAAGCGAGGACTAGAGAGAGTAACCGAGATCATCCCATAGTGCCTCCCACTCCTCGACGCAATGATAACCTCATGCAAAACGACCTGGATACAGATTTTCGAAGATGTAACAATACGAAGAATGGGTACGTTGAGTTTTTTTATTGCTTACAAGGGTTGACAAGTCCACAGTCCACCTGGTGTTAAGTAGTTACTGGAGCCCATGGACGTCTACAACGTAAATGCGCCACCCACCTTGAGATATAAGTTCTAAGGTCTCAAGTATAGTCACAACGGCTGCCCCACCTTTCAAACCGAAACGCTTACTGCTTCACGACAGAAACAGGCAAGGTGGTGGTGCCTACCCGTGCAGACTCACAAGAGATCCTACCACCAGTAAAAATATGCTGTGTGTTTATTCTTTGCCTAAGTCAATGAGGCACTGAATTGATATGAAATACAAACATATGTCCGAAACAATTAGGCATTACTATTTTTTTGCATACCTATTTACCAAAAGCCTCGAAGGGCTTATGGGTTTACGGGGCCGAGTCTGAAGGAGCTTCCTATCATTGGTCCCAGCAAGAGCAGTGCTTCGCTGAATCTACTACCGAATCGCAATCGCAACCCGCTGAGACGGTTCGGCGGGAAACTCAGTGGGTTCTATCGATGGGTGATATTACTCAATCAACAGTATCGATAATATTATATTATTTTTCTAAAAATTTAAACTCAGGTTGAATTCTTAATTGAATGTCTGTACCCTCAAATATAATAGTCTGCTGCTTTCTACCTTCGGACATGATGCTGAAATCTCCCTTTTATAGTCATTTCCATTGTAATAGCCACTATGTGACGGATGATTGCAAAAGCTTCAATGTTGGTTGCTAACTATTTAGGTTTAAATGAAGATATCCAGCTATTGCAAGCTTAAAGGCATGCAAAGCCAGGCATGCAATTACCACAACTAAATACAAATGCATTTCGATTAGTATAGTATTGTAATAATGTAACATTAAATGCTTAGATTCATTATGCTTTAAGCTGCTACCAGTCATTATGCTATCCAACTTATTAAGGCTCAAACATTTTGTATTTAGCGATCTGTTCTGATTTGATTAATACGAAATTGCGTTAAGAATAGTAAAGGCCCTCCAATTTCATGCTCAGCCGATTAACAGATTATGCTTATTATTTCACTAGCTTTAGCCCGCGACTCCGTCCCCGTGGAATAGTTACTTTGGCATGACGCTAAATTTTACCTCCCACTTCATTCACTTAGAAAGTGAAAATATTTTTGAATTATAGAATGATAAGGAGCTATTTAAACCCCTATTTTGAAACATTATTTATTGGTGCTCCACTTGTATTGGACTTAGAGTTGTGTTATATAGCCTATAGCCTTTTTCAAATCGGACCAGTAGTTCCTGAGATTAGCGCCTTCAAACAAACAAACTCTTCAGCTTTATAATATTAGTATAGATTAAAGCAAACAATTGAAACTCTTCAGAAGTCCGTCGGCGGTTTGTAGTCGAACTACGTCTTCCTCATCAGGCGCCTCGTCGTGTGGCGGAGGTATCTCCCACGGTTCAGGAAATAATAATGTACCGAGAGCCGAACCTGAGCTCCGACAGGCGCCGTGGTTCCAGCAGGGGATACCTAGAGAGGTGAGAATCATTGAATTCATAATGCTGAATTTGGAAGGAATTACGTGGATATTTTTTGACGTGATATCATCACTTATAATTCGATGGAGCCGGCTGCACGCACGAAAAAACATGACTCATTGAGGCGTTCCATTTAAGGCTTGAAGTGCAAGAGAGAGCGCGCAACGAGCGACAAAGTGGCACAATCGGCCTCCGCGTTCGGCAGCGTTCGACATCTGTCTCTCTCCTACTTGAGTGAGCGATGCATCCGAGTGGACAGCTGCTATACAATAATACATTTACATGTTTTCGTCAAGTATGAAGTTCAGTGAAAAGTGAATGTGGTGTCAATTGTCCATACAAAATATCTATCAAATAAATAAAATTAAAATTTTCATTTGAAAAATAAAACCATTCCATCAGTATTTTCTTATGACGTCGTCACGTTCAACTATCGTCAGTAAACCGACTTTACAGACAACCGATATTTTTTTTTATGGCTCAGGTGGGTGAACGAGTTCACAGCCCACATGGTGTTAAGTGGTTACTGGAGCCCATAGACATTTTTTTTGTACCATTTTTCCTTATTAGGAAAGGCAAGGGGATCTAAGCCCATACAGCCTAACCCATAGACAGCTACAACGTAAATATGCCACCCACCTTGAGATATAAGTTCTAAAGTCTCAGTATAATTAGTTACAACGGCTGCCCCACCCTTCAAACCAAAACGCATTACTGCTTCACGGCAGAAATAGGCAGGGCAGTGGTACCTAGCCGCGCAGTAATGCAATTCATACCTAATAGTGGCTCTTTTCTTCTTTTCTTCACATCTTCTGCTTAAGTTTAACAGCGCCATCTATTAGTAGAACTTAGTACTAAGATTTGTGAGTACTATAAATAAAATATGGTTGTCCTTTTCTTTCAGATAGCATTAGAAGTGCTGAGCAGTCAACCTGTTGGTGCGTTTCTCGTAAGAGGGAGCACGACTCAGGCCGGATGCTATGCTCTTTCAGTGAGAGTCCCTCGTGATTTCCAACCGACCGGCATAGCGCATTATCTTATTTTAAGGACACCTAAAGGATACAAAATTAAGGTAAAACCAATGCGTGAAATAGCCGAGGAACAATAATAAAGGTTTTAGCGATTGTTTAAAAGGTCCTTATAGTGAAATGACCTACATTATGTTATTAAAAGGTTTTTTTCACACATTCTGTGGGGCAGTTTGCATTGTGTATACAATACAATTGGGGTAAGATGACTTCATACGCAATATAATAATAGGGCTTGAAAACTTTAATAGGCTTTAGTCAATGAAATCGAGACTTCAAGGTCATCTGTCATTTGTTTTCAACTAAAACCCGACAGCTACCACCCTCTCGTGGTGAGAAGGGGAAGTCTCAATTATTATTTAACTGCTTCACAATTTTAGCAGGACGGTTATTACCTATTTAGTCGGTTTCCTATCGTTCACGAATGGTTCTTTTTTTTTCATTGCTTAGATGGATGGACGAGATCACAGGCCACCTGCTGTTATGTGGTTACTGGAGCCCATAGACATTTACAACAACATTACATTTACTCAAGTGAGATAAGTTTTAAGGTCTCAAGTATAGTTACAGCGGCTGCTCCACCCTTCAAACCGAACCGCATTACTGCTTCACGGCAGAAATAGGCAGGGTGGTGGTGCGTTCTCGCGCGGACTCACAGGAGGTCCTACCACCAGTAAAACCACCAGTTCTAAGCGACAAACAATGTCGCAGGGCTTCACAAAAGAGTTCACGTCCCTGACGGCGCTGGTGACGCACCACAGCGTGATGCCAGAGCTACTACCGGCGCCGTTGCGGCTGCCGCGCGCGGGCCCAGGGCGCGCGCCTCCCCGCCGCCGCGACCACGCCGACATCGACGCCTTGGCACCCCACCCTCACCAACACAACCCGCAGCAAACGCACTTCCTGGCCCAGCTCGATGTTTAAACAGCCGACGGAGCACTCAAACAGAAACCGTCTGTAAGACGATCGTGCTAAGTACAATAATTCAGTGTATTCAATGATGAGCACCGAAATTTAGATGAAAACATAAACCTAATGCAACAAAATAACTATCAAGTTTTAGTTTTAAGCTATTGCAGAGCTTTTATCGCGGGCTTTGAGCGCGGCGACTGAATCAAGAAATTCCGTAACGAAAATAAAACCTTACACCCCCCACTCCACCTACCATGTAGCTCGCGTTCAACACATTCACACTTTGCGCTTGTGTAGTGTTTGTGAATAAGCGCGCGGCGTGACGTCGCACTGCATGTGCGTCATAAAAAATCTGCCCATCTCTCTCTCGCGCGGCCTAGCTTGTGAGTGTGAAGGGGACAGTTAATGTTTTGCTTTTGTTAATGTTTATTTAAATATAGCGTGGTCGTATTTTATTATTGTTTTAATAATGTCTAATTATAATTGCATAAGTTGATAAAAATGCTATGCAATAGCTTTACCGCGGCAGTCCCCGAGTGCCACACGTATTTTTTTTTTATTCTATCTGTATTATGGAATGGTAATTTTAGACTACAATGGCTTAGACTTATTAAGAAAAACTAAAACCGAACGAAGCCAAACGCGTGTTTGTTCTTTGAAAGATTAACACATTGTCATGGTTTGGTTGATGCCATTCTTTTTTCTACGTCAGAGTCAAACATGGCGCCCCAATGCGCTTGACCAATCACAGCGCGGGGTTCATCACTTCATAATTTCATAATTATTCATTTCTTAATAAAGTAGTAATTAAAATGATAAATATATTTATTATAAAGGATCGGTGCATATTCTTTTTAGATTGATAATTATGTTTCGTATGGCCAGTTCATGTTTTATTTGTTTAAGCCTTGACAGTCCTATTGTAGACCATCGACTTTCCACGATTTATTATCTATGACCACCCGTAGCCCAAAAACCGTACAAGCAATATGTGTGTGCTTAATTAATTTATGTTTAATACGCATCGAATGATGTCGGCAACGGAAATTCTCATAAGTATTATGTACCATATGGTGTTTACAAATATGTAGGTATCATTAACGTTATTACTACTAAATATGTACGTTCATCTGATTAACAAGAGTTATATAACGTTTTGTAATGACAGTTGAAGACACAGATTATATGTTTTTTTAAATTCATAACGTAAATCTATAGTACCTATATGTAATGATGGATATGAAATTTTTTTTGACTTTTTAGCGGGAACGCGAGGAGTGAAGTTGTGTGATTTGTTTTATTTTGTCTATTTAGTGTTTCTTCGGGTTTAAATGTGTAATAATGGTGGTTTATTAACTGTTTAATATCTGTGAAAGTGCACAAATGTGGAACAATGAAACAAAGCCGCTGGACGTAACTTCTCGGGATCCTCCAAAAAGTCCACTGAAAAAATCTTAGTAAATGACCACCATTTTACTGAGATTATATTTCATCCCATTTCATTTCATTTAATTTCCTCCCAGTTGATTAATGTCTCAAATTAGTCGTCTTCATTTCATTTCACTCCATAATATCATTTTTCATAAAAATATGAATATAAATTAAAATAAGACATGACTTAAAGGTCTCAGTTACCAGGTCATAAAATCCCTTAAAAAAAAGAATATTTTTATCACTTTGCTATTACAGAACAAAAAAATATTGAAATATGCCATAAATGACACATCTATTGATAATTTCGTCGTAATAAATACACAGATAAGTGTTACGTAGCAGAGGTAGTCATAGATGTTTGTTTCGCACATTTTTTCCAGAGGTACTATTGAAAAGGTTTTTTTTTTTAAACAAACAAATAGTTTAAGTAACTCAGTATTTGTAGCGACGATTCGAACGTTAAGTGTGGATTTATGTTTGAGCTAATATTAAATGTTAGACGAAGGAAACTTGGCCGTAGGAAACTCCTAACAATCGAGTATCTCCCCAAATGAGGTTGAAAGAGAATGGCATTTATGGATGGGTGATGGTACTTTTAAGCCAGGCATTTACCTTCATTGGTGATGGTACTTTTTAGCCAAGCAGCCAGTTTGTCTCGGAATAGGCTTCAGAATCAATAACTGTGTGCTAAAATCTATCAAAGCATGTTACAATGAAAGGTAAATAATTGTATAATGAAATCCACCAATAATTCATAAAATATTGAAATGCTGTTAAAGAGACAAATTATGTTAAGTCAAAACGATACTATCAAACATAAAATGTTTATAACATAAATATAGTTGTATTTATTATATTAAAATATATTATGTAATTATTAATAGTCATTGTTAAGTCACTAAATTATTGTATGTTGTCTAGTAACTGTTGCTAAGAATAGTTCCATTTTGTATTTAAATGATTAATAATGTGATAATTATTATTTTAGCGCAAAAAAATAATTGTAAAGAATTGTAATTTTAAACGTTTTGTGTCATAATCATAGTTGATAGCGAATAGAAAAAAAAAAGGTAAACGGAATTGTTTTTTTTTTTGGTTATAATTTTCGCGCCAAGTTAATTTTTTGTGTAGGTATTTTTCTAGTCTTGAATTGTATAGCGTTTTTTTTAAACTGTCTTTCGGCTATTGATACCGCACCGTTTGCTAAGATTTAGATGTTTAGTCATTAAAAATAAGCGCAATTAAAAATACGTGGCGCCATCTTTTATTCGTATCGAACATTTTTTAATTTTTTTCTTTATTGTGCATTTATGGTAGAAGTGATTCTTTAATTTTTATACTGAACATGTAATGCGTGTGAAATTGTTGATTGTGTACGGAATAATATTTAGGAAATATTAAAGTGAAACAAGTTGCCTTTTAGCGTGTACACTTAGCTTCGCGACTGTGGTGGGTGGTAATAATGTAAGTGCGATAACTAAATGTTCAATTTCACTCATGTTTTATATCTACTTCAAAATTAAGCCTTCGATTCAATTTAAGCCGCAAGAATCATCCAGCTGCTTTCAGAAAACTGTTATCCACTTCTAGAATTAACGTAAATAATTTTATTTATGAGTAATTACTTAATATTTCATTTGGTTTTCATCAGACTTTAACATACTTTAAAGTATTTTTGCGGTGTAATTTCGCTTTTATTATTTTTATATTATCGATTCAAATACAGTTTTCATGGTCATGACCGACTAAGGGTTATTCGCTGACAGTCAAATATTTTACTGCACTAATGCTACGAATAAATAATAAGTTACAAATGTCAACAGTATTCAACTGTAATATAGTTATAAGTAATCAAGCTATTTCTGTATATTTTTTCAACATCTTTTTTAAATTATGTTATTTTAAATCGTACATAATTATTATAACTCTCATTTCATATTGAGAACAAGAATACCAGATCGAGGTCAACAAAGAAAATCGAGAATTTGAGATTTCGGATTGAGAGTTCTATGAATTTTTGTACAAGCTTTTAAAATCGCCCGCCACACATACAAGTAAGAAGTGTTAGAACGCATTAGTGATGAGATAGATATAAATATGATAATTGTTTAGGTGCACAATGTATTGTAATGTTGACTAGCTTTCGTTGTAAATGTTAAAATCATTTAATAAAACATTACAAGCCCAGGAAAGACGGTAATTAAAATTGTTTATGTCAATACTGTAAACGAAATCTCTCGTATAATATAAAATAAAAAAAGTTGTAATCAAAACTGCTTCTTTGCTTTGTATTTAAGTTGCAGTTTTATTTTCACGATTAGACACGATCTTTGGTTTTAAACAGGCGAAAATTGTAACGAATTTGGATATATTTAATATCATTGGTCATGGGTTAGGTAATATCATCATCTCAGCCTATTCAGCTGATCACTGGTGAACCTAGGCCTCTCCAATCGATCTCCGGTGCGACCGGTCCACTGGTCCTTCTAAATCCAACGTGACCCAGAGATTTTCACTAGGTCGTCGGTTCATCTGGTAGGTGGTTATCCCATTTTGGGTTTTCCCATACGTAGTCTCCACTCGGGAGTCTTTCTGCCGCACAGTCTGTCTGATCTTCGCGCTATGTGGATATGTAACTAGATGGATATTTAACATACGTGGTATTCACTTTCATTCCTTATCGGATCGTATAGTTACCGCTGTCTGGATCGTGATGACAAACTGCAAGGGACTCCAAGCGATCGTTTCTTCTTTCTGCGAAGGAATATAAGCGAATATTATGATATCAAACATGTAAAGTGAACTTAAAAACTGTTGTAACTGGCACTCGTAAAATGGACGTACGCTAAATAAAAATAATTTGCGTAAATAGACCTTGTCTATTGTAGTTACTTTAAGCTATCAATCTAACAATAAAAGTACTCTTCATTATTGATATGCACTACTGTCTATGTATTCAATTACATTACACAAGTGTTAATTTACTCAAAGGCGTCAGTCTCCTTTATTTTGTAATTATTGTATCGAATTGATTTATTAATTTATTTACGAAATACAGATGAAAAAACATGTGTTTACGGGTTTTATTTGATTAGACACCCAATTTAAATGAGTTGTTATTTTAAAAAAAAGGCGTGATACGATAACCCTTCTATCGTGGCCACTGTTAACTACCTAGTCCAACCAGGTGACGGGAAAGTAAGGAAAGAAAACTGGCGTCGCCCAAAAATTGTCTTGTCGGATCCCCCGGATTCACTTTCGGTGCCTTTAGGCTCTTCAAACACCGGCCACCGTCCTCGTCGAACTAGTAGATTCCGAAGAGTTTCGACATGCAAACTAGCCCATAGATACAACCCACTGAATTTCTCGCCGGATCTTCTCAGTGAGTCGCGATTCCGATCCGGTGGTACATGCGAACCACTGCTCTTGCTAGAGCAGACGTTAGCAAAGTCTCCCTAGCTGAACCCCGTGAGCTCGCCTTCATGTTCGGTGAGCTAGCATAACCCGTCGAGGATTTTAGTAATAGAGGAAAGAAAAATAAATATTAATATTATAAGTACATATTATTATATTATATTATGTATGGCTTTCACCTTGATTGTCGCTAAGATTGTTTAAAAAAAAAAACGATTTCTTCAAACAATTCGTACGCCATCTATGATATGTTCAAGTTACTAGGATACATTTTTTCCTACACTAAGCTCTTTTAGGGGCTATGTCAGCGTAACCGAGCCATTGGCAGTACTAAATTTAATCACAAACGAATGAATGGCTTGCAAACGTTACATATTATGACTAAAGTATGGTTTATAAACTACTACGGATTATTATTTTGAGTATGCGACGATTATCAAAACAATTGTTTTGTGAAATTCAATTACTACCGCCATCTCTTGTCTATAGAAAAAAGAAAGAGAATTTACAGAGAGATTTTAGAGTTCGAGTAAACGGAATGTTCCAGAAAATTGATATAGTTCATATTTTATGTAAGAGATGGCGGCTTATTCTATTTCTCGTAGTTTTTTTTTCTTACATACTGTTTTCGCTCTAATATCGTCAAACTTTGGGCTTGAATAAATAAAAAATGATTGTCATAAAAAGTTATCGTAAGTATACGATAACTTTTTATGACAATCATTTTTACGGTTTGAAAACTTAATATTTTTTTTCTTATGACTATTTATTTACCGGAGTATTGTAAGCCCGTTCTATTTCTGCCACGAAGCTATTGTGCGTTCTGATTGCAAGATAGAACAGCTGTTACAGAATACAATTATGGAGACTTAGATCTCATGTCTTTATGTGGGTGGTTAAATTCTCACCCTAGTGGCTATTCATTGACTATTTTGTTCCCTGTCTAATTTGCTAACACTGGCTGTAGCAAGAGGAGTTCTTCGCGGATTCTACCGCCGGATCGGAATCGCTGAGAAGATCCGGCGAGAAAGTCAGTGGCTCAAACCATGGACTATGGTAGTCAAAAGTGACTGTAAAGACAGCAGATGGGCGATGGGCTTGTTCAACATCATCAACATTCTCCTGCCCTTCTCCCAATCACCTGGGGTCGGCACAACATCTTTTCTCCTTCCATACTCCTCTATCATATACCATTTCTTCGCTCTCTCCCCTCTTACACACATCGTCTGTCATGCAATTCGTTATTTTTTTCTTAGGTCTACCTTTTCCTTTTACAGCGATAGGCTCGTTCAATCATCTAAAATGAACGGTTTGCTATTTTTCCTTGGAGTGAATGGAATATTTGGTTTTAGTACCACTGTTTACATATTATCTTAATATATTATACTATACTTATTATATTATACTAATCTGCAAAGGTAACTAACTCAGTATATCGTTTCGATTTTTTTTATTAGTAACGTGGGTGGACCATCTCACAGCCCACCTGGGTGTTTAGTGGTTACCAGAGCCTATAGTCATTTACAGGGTGAATACCGTGAACCACTTTGAGAACAGATTTAAGTCTCAGTTTTCAGTACCTACAACGGCTGTCCCACCCTTCAAACCGACACGAATTAGTGGTTTACGGTAGAAATAAGCAAGGCGGTGGTACCTACCCATGCGGGCTCATAAAACCCCCACCACAAGTGGAACAATATTGAACTAACAACAATATTGAACAATTTTAAAACATCGGTACAAAATCGATACATTTTTGGACTTCATTTCTTCAATTCAAAGAAGATGAAAATGAATAGACAGTATTAATTCCGTACCGGATGTAACAGCACTGTTGTCTAATATAATAACATGGTAGTGATTAACCAGTTATAACACAAAAAAGCGGTGATCTAAAAATTATAATTTATTGACAATGCAGCGTACTACAAAATTAGGTGACGCGTGGAGTTAATGGTCCGTGTAACGCTATTTGTCAGCTGTCCTTGTCTTATATTGTGGCTTAACTAAATACAAACATGCTAGAACAATATATCAAGATTAGTATGTCATATTCATCTATTGCGCCATTTTGAGAAGGCGGCACGACATGAGAACCCTCTCATCGTAGCCGCTGGAAATTACATACCCGACCCAGTAGACCGAATGGTAAACCGTCGACGTCGCCCAAAGCACGTCATTACGGATCCTCCTGATCCATTAACGGTGCTTTTAGGCACCACAAGCACCGGTCACCGTCCTCGTCGAACCCGTCGCTTGCNCCTCCTGATCCATTAACGGTGCTTTTAGGCACCACAAGCACCGGTCACCGTCCTCGTCGAACCCGTCGCTTGCGACGAAGGGCTCGACGAGCGAACTAACCCATAGACACAGCCCACTGAGTTTCTCGCCGGATCTTCTCAGTGGGTCGCGTTTCCGATCCGGTGGTAGATTCTGCGAAGCACTGCTCTTGCTAGGGTCAGTATTAGCAACTCTCCGGTTGAGCCCCACGAGCTCACCTACTAACGTTAGGGCGAAGCTGAAATAGCCTCTCAAGGCTATCAGCATAGGTAGAAAAAAAAAAAAAAAATCGTCTATTATTTTTTGCATATTTTTTGCATTTTTGAGGTGGTGACAAAGAAGTTTTTTCGTATAACAAATTTACTCAACAAGAATTTTGAAAGAAATGGTTCAATGACCCTAAGTTATTTTAGAAGCATATAAAATATTTATTTTATATAGAAACAGCGATTCCTTCCAGACATTACGTACGAAAGCGCTCGATGTGTGAAGTAAATGCTTTGGAAAGAATATTTCATTTTGAGAACAGTTGCCGTTACTATGAAATTCCAACACGACGAATAAGGTTATATGTCTTTGATATTTTTTTCAGTATGGCTATCAGTTTATTTCACTAGGCCAACTGCCATGTTTGAGTTTTGCTGGCAGATCCGATTTTTGTTTTGAAAAGTTCAAATTGCGGTCTAGAATTATTTTTAGGACCGAAAAATATTTTATAGGTAGACAGCGGCTTAGCTATGCCCCTGGCGTTACTGAAGTCCATGGGCGACGGTAACCATTCACTATCAGGTGGACCGCACGCTCGTCTGCCCATTAGGGCATTTTTTTTTTTTTAATAATAACACAAAAATAATCGGTATATTATCGTCCTGATTTTTCAGTGAATACCTTAAATAAAGCATTGACAAAAAAAGCTTTTTTGCCTAACCGATTTCTTATTGTCCTAGTTACTGGTTTTTTTTTCTTATAAAAATCAAGGTTATAAACCGTCAAAATTTGTTAGATCTACACAGTACAATACTCGGCTAATATCTATAGTTAATCTCGTATTACAAAATCCGATTGGCTTTGTCCAAGGATTCGTTGTTTTTTGTAAGCTTGTGTTTCTAAATATTTACTTTATTTCGCAAGTAACTACCTTCTTGATATTTTAATTTCGTTTGTAATAATATACATATATTATAAATTGTGTAATACTGTTTTCTTATATAGATACATGGTAGGGGAAAGCTTTTACCTCTTCGCAGTCGGCAATCTCTTTCACTTGTGGAACATTTTACATTTTAAAACGAACAGGTAAAGCCAGAACATAGCCTTCGGGAAAATGTGTCGACAAGAAAATGTGTTTTTGACAACATAAAAATTCCCCCATATTAAATTTGGACCCTATGCTCTGGTCTTGAAAGGGCTTGATATAGATTTGCCCATTTTTATTTAATTTAGTACGATCAAGTTTTTGGAGTTTACTCCTTAAGAATCGATTTACATATATAGGCCCGGGGTATGAAAATTATGGGGACCAAAATCGTACTAGAGAGTATAGCATGTCACACGAAATGCGTTATGCGCCTGATTGGCCATGGTGATGCGTGCGCGCGCCAATCAGGAGCCAACGCGCGGCCGCGTTATCGCAGGTGACGCCGGGCTGCTGCGCCGGCAGTCCGCCACAAAGCCTCGTACTGATCGCGCGTTTCTCTCATTATTGTATTTTCATATATTTGTTAGTCGTTTGTTTTGTGTCTCGTTAATTTGTTAATAATCTGTAGTGTATCGTGTTGTCGTAATATAGAACTATTTCTCGTATTGTTTCGTTTAATTTACCGACATCGTTTTGCTTGTGGCCGGACGCCGTTCGGGTTCGATTCCTGAACGTATCAACTGTTAGTGGGTTGATACCCGAATATAACCCGCTACAAATCATTTATTAATAAAGCTTATTAAATATAAACAATTCCTTCTATCAGTGAATGGACAACTTATATATTAATTGTAAAAGTGAATTATATAGACTTACTTAATTACCGCATCCACGTGTTCCGCAACTCCCGGATCATTCTCACTAGAATACGTAACTTCCATATTTTACTGTATTCAACTGACACAAATTTATATTTATATCCAGTAAACTCCAGTCGTGCGTCGGAGCGGACACACACACTTTTTTTATTTATATTGTGACGTAGATGAGTACTCGATGCCTAACTGATGATTAGTGGTTACCGAAGCTCGTAGAGATCTTAATGCGGATGCCTTCATCTTATTTTTTCTACCTAATCGTTGCCTAAGGGGCTACTCTAGCTATTCTCAGACAGGATACATCTTCCTTCAGGTGTAAGGTTGCAGTTTCAATAAAATTATATAACATGGATGTCTATGGGTTCCAGTAACCACTTAACATCAGGTGGGCTGTGAGTTCGTCCACATACCTAAGCAATAAAAATAAAAAAAAAACATGACAGTTTTTCCATCGTTGAAACGACGTTACTTACTAGAATAATAGCCACTGTAATTCCTCAACTTATAATAATTTTACTAGCATTGAACAGAGTCAATCCAAAAGCGTCGTCTTGAATTTGGAATAATTAAAGACACTTCTCATTCCACTCGGATAATTTGAATAGAATTAGGAAAACTAAAGAAAATTTCTAAAAATATGGAGATTATCGTCTAGACGACTTTTTTTTTGGACTCAACCGAGAGAGTGAGTACTTGAAATGTTGTCACTGATTAATTTAGCGAATCGTTAATCTGAACGTCTTTGTGTTGCACGTGCCAAAGGCGTTTCTCTCACACTATTAGTGAAATGCTTTACACGCAATGTTGTGATGGAATAGTAAGATCGTTTTTAGTGGTTTAATTGTTTTCTTTGTATCCAAACCGCAAAACCATATTTTTGAAATTTCATTACCTATGTTTATTTCAGTCTTTTCTTATAGACTGCCTTGACTTTTACGACGGGTACAAAATGCCTTGGGAAATTAAGCATAAAATGGCATTGAAAATAGGCCATTTAAATATGATATGGATTCAATTAAAACTATATTATTGCACGGTGTCCAAACGAGACACACTTAGTCATCAGTGACCATGAAAGTTCTAGAGTTCGAAAAGTTTGAAATAAATATTATAATTATGAAAATTAAAAACGCGATTTATTCCATAATAGTAGTAATAATAACGAAAACGATCGCGAAAGCCGAAGAAAATACTAAGCGATGTGGATTTTTCAAAATTGTTTTTGAATTGATAACTTCACAACTTTATTTACTGGTAGTAGGACCTCTTGTGAGTCCGCACGGGCAGGTACCACCGCCCCGCCTCTTTCTACCGTGAAGCAGTAATGCGTTTCGTTTTGAAGGGTTGGCAGCCGTAACTACTGAGACCTTAGAGCTTATATCTCAAGGTGTGTGGCGCATTTACGTTGTAGATGTCTATGTGTTCCAGTAACCACTTAACACCAGGTGGGCTGTAATCTCGTCCAAACTTCTAGGCAATAAAAAAAATAAAGAAAACTCCACAAGAAAAAGTAAGCCGCTTCGTTACGTAACGCGTTACGGCGCCAGTCTGTCTGACGTCTCTTTCTCTCACGCATACAGCAGCGGTACTGAAAACGTATGTAACTCTTAACTATTTATATATATTTTTTTCAATTTATGTTACAAATTTTCCTTACATTATCTAATTAATATACATAAAATTTAAATAATAACCTAAGCTTTTCTCAAGTTAAACAATTTTAATATGAAATAGTTCAACTTAGATTAGTTTAAGTCATCTCTTCTATCGGGCGTCCCGAGACGCACACTTTTTTCTTTATTTGAGTGCGTCACGGTATCTTCAAAAGTTTTGATGTTCTCAATATTGTATAGATATTCAGTGATAATAACCTAATAACCTATACGCTGTTGAGAGACATTTGGAATTCGAAATTTGATTTTAATTGTCTCATGTGTATCTTCTCTTGGTGTGGCAAAAAAAATAATTACTTGGGCACTTAAATTTGGAACGTTTGCATAAATGGGCATAATGTATTTATTTCTCATAAGCCACCGGATGTTTACCCAAAATTAATGCCCACGCCCACTTTGAGACAGATGGATTAAAGTTTCAGTTATTTTCTCATGATACGACGGATGATCAAGATATAAAATTATCTACTCGGCATTTAAAATATTTATTTTTTTGCATTATTATTACTGTTCTCCTTATGTCTAACTAAAGTTTGCCTGACGATAATAGCTTTCCGATCCATTATTCTACTGTACTTAGTGATTGGGACAATGAATTTATCGCGACATTCTCGCTCCTGGGTCACCTGAATCTCACTAATGAGTTTCTTTTTATCGCCCGTAAGTATCCCGCACTTACGAAGAAAATTAAGGCTATTTTCTTTCTATTTTTTCTTATTTGACACTCTATTAGATTTTTAATTTAGGTATATGCTAACCCACTAAGTATTTCACTGGATCTTCTCAGTGGGTTGTGATTCCAGCGAAGCAATTCTCTTGCTAGGGATAGTACTACCAAGTTCTCTCACATTGAGCTCAGTGAGCTCACCTACCCGTTCGCATGTAGTTGGAATAGAGTCTTAGGCTACCAAACGATTATGGTAAAGTTATTTGGTATTTCGTGGATAGATGTAGCGTTGTCAAATGCGGTATGATGAATGCACGCATATGTAACTTACTGTTCGACAATATCTATTTACACATTGAATAAGCCAGTATGCGTATTTTTAGATATATTTTTGAAAGTCCGACTTATAAGTTTGTCGTGATGGTTGGACATTTTAAGCACATTTTTTTATTTTCAACATCGCAGTCGGAGCTGCCATACTTAATTTGTGATGGGTTAGCCAGTCAACGAAAATCAACACCAAACGAGTCTTACGATTTTATTATATAAACTAGAAAAAATAATAAAATAGTAACCGTAAATTGAAGCATTAGATTTGTTACGGATGTTTTTTATGCGATCATTAGGCCACTTTTTTAAAGTATTTGTTTCAAGAGTTTTAACATTCAAATCGTATTTTTGTTGATTACCAATTTTAACGAGCAAACCATAGAATATACTAGTCTATCTGAAAACTACAAGCCAATTGCTTTAGTCATGACAAAGAATAGCATGCCTAAGCATAGAAAAATATGCCAAAAGTCTGTGTACAGTTTAATTCAGTTATGTAAGTTAGATAATGCTATATTTTTAGAGAATACAAAATCAGCCCACAATATAAGAAAAATAAATCACCACGGTCTCAGCTCCTAATGTCTTCTTGATTAGCGCCCGATTGGAGTGGGTTTTTCTCAATGAGGGCGATAATCTTACGAAGTGCTCTCGATAAATGTAATCTCGTCGTGCGTATCCAAAAAATCCCTTTTTGACTGTTTTTAATAATCCTAACAAAATGACCAGCTTAAATAATCTATACCAATAGCTTATTAATAACTTTCAGTATGTTGTTTGCTTAATATCTTCAACTACAATAAGTGGCTCTTAAATAGGCAGATTTAATATTAAGGCATGAAAAACAAATAAATACTTTTTCATGATTATTTTGTACTGGAATTTGACGCAAAAGGACAGTTCAATTTTATCCACCAGGTTCTTGCTGCTTGTAGTTGCGTAAAGTCACAGGTGGAGATTCGACTCACTGTCAATGGTAAAAGGCTTTGTTTTAGAAAAGAGAGAGAAGCAAAAGACACGTGGACAAAAAACTAACTTTATTAGGATGTCCAACACCGATACCGTCATCGTTTAAGAAGCCAGAGATAAACCCAGCTTGTACAAAATGCAACTAGCCTCAAATAATTCCAAACAATGAGACTTTAGCGTATCTACCTTTTGCATGAGTTTATATGTGTAGGAATTTAAAAAAAATGTTTTCATGGTGGTTCTTATTTTAAGAACAACAATCCCGAACGGGTCAAAACAAAAGGCTCAAAAATTCGGATGACATCTGACACGGAGGCATGGGTTGGGCCGGAAATGTCGCGTCATTTACAAGACAGCAGCACAAACATCTCGCTACACCGTCTTCCGTATTTGTTCAAGTGTCACGGGAATCGGGATGTCTTTTGTTTGTCATCCGCTCTGAAATACCTTTGCGTTTTACGTTAATATTTTTTTGTGGATAATCGTGAATATATTATTCTAAGATTCAGGTGGGTTCAATGCTTTGAAGTGACCCGGTTTCTTAATATTAGATATTTTGCCAGAATTCAAGTTCCTGATAGCGAAGCCTTTTGTTGTTTCTTTTAGAAATTGAATATCGTTCATGCTTAGTAATATTGATTTGGACGTTTTGATTTTGCAAGTAAGTAAACTATTAAACAAGCACAATTATTTTATACACATGAAAACAGATTAAAAACCTTGGTATTTATATTTCGGTACGGTGTTGCGAAAGGAACGAAAATAATTTATTAAACCATTAGTAGAAACTATTTAAATCAAGATACGAATTATTACAGCCAATCCATTTAGTGTTTTTTTTTATTGCTTAGATAGGTGGACGAGCTCACAGCCCACCTGGCGTAAAGTGGTTATTGAAGCCCATGGACATCTACAACGTAAATACGCCACCCACCTTGAGATATAAGTTCTAAGATCTCAGTATAGTTACAACGGCTGCCCCACTCTTCAAACCGAAACGCATTACTCCTTCACGGCAGAAATAGGCAGAGCGGTGGTACCTACCCGCGCGGACTCAGAAGAGGTCCTACCACCAGTAAAATAGTAAGCAAGTAATAAGTAAGTTTTGGTATTTGTTTCTAATTATAACTAAATGAATTACCTAATTACTAGGTATTTAATATTTTGTGACACATTCAACCTTTAAAAATAAAGAAAAAAAATTCGACTTTAATAGCCGCTGATAAAGATGTAAATTTTTACAAGTTTAGAATCTGCAATGACTTTTAGATTGGTTCATAATTATGAAATGTAAAGCTTATTTGAATTTTAATTGAAAGCCAAAGTGTCAATTAAAATTTGTCGAATGGAAAAAGTCGATTTCACTCGACTCCAGAAAATCAAAGAGCTAAATTGAATAGATAAGTGATTTAAATACTAAATCTACACTCAGCAGAATCATTCGTGCATATTAAAGTTTGGAGCTATCTGATTTGTTTAAGAAAAAGCTTTTAAGTTCTTCTGTAATAAACTACTTGGTCAGTTCGATATTCGTTGCTATTTTCAACGAACAAAAAAGTTAATATTGTTCATATATTAAATATATTGAATTGACACTTTATAACTTGAATATTTTTACTGATTTTCGAACACTCATAAACAGTGAATTCCACCAATCTGAAGAATGAGGTCTTAATAGCTTCAATCAATGGTTTCAATAGCCTTGTGTTCCACAATACGATATAACGTCTAAATATCGCTTTAAGGAGAAGTAGAATAGCTGCTAAGTATCTTTGAATGATAAATTATACAGTCTTTTCCACGCTGTATTCAAATCTAAAAATAAATTATGTACAAAAATGATTCGCATTATCTAGTACTGGGAATTGGGGATTCGTAATGTGAAGATTGAATTCCAAGCCGAAACGGAGGTTTATCTAGCAGTCATACTAATTAAAACTATTGTACGCGGTCACTACGAACACTGAAAAGTATTTGAAAAGTCTGGAATAATGAACGAAAATAATAAAGAGCGAGATTAAGCTGTAAAAGTAATAAAATTTTAGTCATGTTTGCAACACCCGAGTGAATCCCAAGACATTAATATGAAGATCTGTAGCTAGTTTTATTAGAATGCAAATGAATGTAAATTTGAATCAATATTTCAACAATTATTGAACGGCAGCTAGCATTAGACTTCGTTAGTAAAATTATAATTTGCATAATTACTGGTGGTAGGACGCCTATTTCTGCCGTGAAGCAGTAGGTAATGCGTTTCGGTTTGAAGGGTGGGGTAGCCGTTACTAAGATCTTAGAATTTATATCTCAAGGTGGGTGGCACATTTACATTGTAGATGTCTATGGGCTCCAGTAACGACTTAACACCAGGTGGGCTGTGAGCTCGTCCACCCATCTAAGCATTAAAAAAGGGTATCCGCGAAATAGAAAATCATATCACAATGGTTTTTAATAAATAATAGAGTACAAGAACTTATTTATTACGGCGGTTCATATTTAATGTGTTTCAAACGTGGCTCAAGGCTATAAAATTTCAATTAATTAACACGACGGCAAACAATTAATTAATGGATTCTTGTTTCCGCGAAAACCTTAAAATTTAAGAGGCCGTTTTCTTGAATAGATTTATTGACATAACAACCTACGTTATTGTACATATCAACAGAGAATGTTCTTTGACAAAATACCTCTACAACACCTTCAACAAAAAAACAATGAACATCTATATCTATATCTATACTAATATTATAAAGAGGACAGATTTGTTTGTTTGTTTGTTTCGAATAGGCTCCGAAACTACTGGACCGATTTGAAAAATTCTTTTTCCATTAGAAGCCGACATTGTCCCTGATGAACATAGGCTACTTTTTTTTATTTTTTTTTATTTTATTTTTTTGGTTTCATGTGTTTCCGAAGCGAAGCGAGGGCGGGTCGCTAGTTAAGTAAATAAAGAAATTAATTGATAAGCCAAAAAGTCCAAAGATACGTTCAATATAGATTTGGGTGATTGGACGGAAGTACGGAAGTACTCTGTAGAGAAAAATTATAAAATATCGTCTGTATATGTAGCATACATATTATTTAGATTCCACATTTTATTTTTACTAAACTAAAACTTTAGATGGGTCAGTAGAAGCCGTGAAACCCATTTGACTTTTATCAATGTGAAAAAAATAATGGCATATATAGTAAATAGATTGCTAAAGATTTACAAATTTCCAATTTCACTTCACAATAGCTAACAGAATTAAATGCTTCTTGATCTAACTAGTTCAGGAATTATTTAACTGATCACTACACCGCCTTGCATGTTTCCGTCGCGATGCAGTAAAGCCTCCCTGATTGGATTGCGAGACAGCTGCTACACAATACGATTGAGACTTATATCTCATGTCCCAGGGAGGATGGTGGCATTCAGGATTGAATGTCTATCGGATCGCGAACTGGTTCATCCATCGGGAGAAGAAAAGCAAGAAAAACAAAACTGAAGTATATGTTTTTGTCTGACGACTTTTTTTTTTTATTGCGTAGATGGGTGGACGAGCTCACAGGCCACCTGGTGTCAAGTGGTTCCTGGAGCTCATAGAAGTCTACAACGTAAATGCGTCACCCATCTTGAGATATAAGTTCTAAGGTCTCAAGTATAGCTACAACGGCTGCCCTACCCTTAAAACCGAAACGCATTACTACTTCACGGCAGAAATAGGCAGGGTGGTGGTATCTACCCGCGCGGACTCTCAAGAGGTCCTGCCACCGGTTTTGAAACTGATGCCGATACTGTTTAATATAATTTAGGCATTAGCTTAATTTTCTGCTTGGGTTTTGCTACGTTAACGCCATATAAAATAGTTGCATCTCATTTTAAGCGAATATCCCCCAAAGATATCTCGTACTGGCTAATTTGCAATACAGCAAATACAGTGTACACGTTTGTCAAGTTAAATTATGTGGGGGCCCCTAACTTATATGACGGACTATCCCACGAGATAGCTCAATGAATTGCCAACTGTGTATCGTCGACCGGCTCGAGTTGAAATGCTAATTCCTTATTTCGCAACTAAGCCAACTGTGGGAGAGCATTGTATTATAATGATTTAAATTTTGCGTTGCTATTGTAATCAAACCACGTCATTAGTGTTTGAGCCAATACGAATTGGTTTATGAAGAAGTGTATAGTGTGACTTTTAGTTTTCTAATGAGTGACGTTAATTTGTTGAGTTCGTGATCGAGTGGAAAGATGCTAGGCGTCGAATGATATATTTTTTATATATATCAAATGTATAACAGACCAGAATACTACCACCTTTCTTAGGACAACTTGTCTAAGAAAAGTTTTTTTTTTTTCAAGCGAGGCTTGGAGAGTATTAAGCAGTAGGCAGCGGCTTGGCTCTGTCCCTGGCATTGTTGAAGTCCATGGGCGACGGTAACCACTCACCATCAGGTGGGCCGTATGCTCGTTTGCCTACAAGGGCAAAAAAAATAATTGGAACGTTAGTAGCGTCTTTATTAAATTATCTTAAATTTATCTTAAATTAACTGTGCATTTTCATAGTTCATATAGATGTTAGTTGAAATCTATCAGGTCTGTTTTTATTTATTTCTTAGATGCGTGCAAAGTCCACCCGGTGCTAAGTGGTTACCGTAGCCCATGAGACCATAGTTTATTATCTTTAAACGTATAAATAGTTACAACTTTGGTTTGGAATCTCTTCAAATTCAGTCTAACGAGCTTGAAATTGACTGAAGGCGTAAAGAAGTTGGTAGACAATAGTAGAAATTCTTAAGATAATTGTTCATTACAATGCACCAGACGTGAATTTCACTCCCAATAAAACGGCAATTAAAAAACATGTGCCCCTTTACATGGGTTTAAATATTCCTAAGAGTTGAATGAAGAAAAAATACTTTAATGTAGTTAAATAAACTGTCCCAAATAGATAGACCACTGATATATCTGTATAGAACAACATTGAATGGAAATTTTTTTTTTTTATTTTTTTTTTTTATTGCCCTTGTAGGCAGACGAGCATACGGCCCACCTGATGGTGAGTGGTTACCGTCGCCCATGGACTTCAGCAATGCCAGGGGCAGAGCCAAGCCGCTGCCTACAAAATTAAAGCCATATCTTTAATCTTGTTCAACCTTACATTTTCCTCAATACAATAAATTCCTAATAGTTAGTGCTAACAAACCAGAAACTAGGGCTTCCAGAGAATGCTAAACAGTCTCAGTGTTTTCATTTAATTCGGACGTTCACCGCACCCAAATAATTCCGTCAAACTTTCTTTTGATTAGGGTGACCATATGGATGATAGGATTTAGGTACCAGTAATCATCAGACGTTTTTTCCCGAAATCTCTTGTGATGTCGGCATTTAAATGATGAATGAAATTGTCGATTTTTGTTGGTTTATAAATAAGTAGAGAAGTATGTGGAGCATCGAATCAAGCAGTAGGTAAATGTTAAATATGCCATGGAAGGATGATGGGGAAATATTAGTCATATCTAGTGGTAGTCTGGGTCGCTTATTGGTACCGAGTTGACGTCATTTTGGAAAATTTGATATGTGTGTCTAGAATAGTACCACCCCTTCCTGTGGGTATCATAAAAGGATATTAACAAATTAATAGAAGAAATTACAGCAGTGTTCTTTAGGAGTTATAAAAGCATATTTCACCCGCGAACCCGCATTAAGTAAATAATTAACCACAAGCTCGTACGTACACAAAAAAATAGACAAGGTATGTCTTTTGATAGTATTTATTTGTACCTATAGCTTTAAAGTATTTAATTAGCACGTTAATTTAGTCTATGTAATAATAACCTTAGAGCTATATACTTACTGTTGTTTCTACTATATATTAAACGCGCGTGCGACTTTTATTGGGTTCATTAGTGGACAATGTGTTTAAATACATATTTTATTTTAATAAGAAATCATTGTTGTAACAAAATATTACAGTTGAATTTGTCGTGTTGCCTACCCAATATTTTACAGTCTCTTATTTGGTTTTTGGGTTTGGTTTGGGATAAATAAAAATTCTACAGAAGTATAAATTATAACTGTATTAACACTTAGAATTCTTTAAAATTCTTAAGATTTAAAATTCTTAATTGGCTTCTTCCGCTTCGCTTCAGGTGATCCGTTCCTTTATCACTTCGAGTAGTTTCGTTTACTTACTTCGTGCCATCTCTGCAACGCTTTTATAGTCGATACGAAATCCCTAGAATTATCGAGAACATTCCTCAAAAATCAAGTATTTTCGATATGCGCTTCCGCCATTTGATAACAGATGGCGTTGTACATCTCGAGCGTTCTCGATCTCACTAGATTTTTTGATATTCGTTTCTGTAATTCGGCGATAGATGGTGTTACTCTTACCGGCGTAGCATTTTTAATCATTATATTTTCTTCAACGGAGTTTATGACAAAAGAACTATTTTATTTTAAAGAGACGGCGATGTTTTCTATCTGTACATGATTTACAAAACGATACATTGTAACGTAAATGTTTTGCCCATTTTAGGTTTCAAATTCTTCGAAGCCTGGATGCTCTATTCACCGGATGATTGGTTTGCGTTTGTCTTAAAGTTCTACCATCGACCTCGGTACTTTGTGCTTTGACTAGTTAGTGTATTTGATCCGTTTGACTACTGACAATTTATCGATTTTGAAAATATGCCGGTTCTAGCTTACTGCTCTTTACTTAAGTTAAGCTAAGAACTTGAAAATTTACGAACAGCTAATTAACGATTTGACGAGTAATCTCTTTATAAAATTGCATAATCACTCAAGGTCAATCGTTGGCAAACCACATAACTAATCATACCAGTCTTGTTTGCTAACGATCTGCGATATTACATTCTATCTTTTTTCGAATTATTTGGCGAATAAAAGTTCTTATAAATGTTGCCGTAGCTATTGAAATTCCCGAAAACTACCCTCAACTTATAATTTCCATGTGAATGGTTTTCATGCAGCACATCCGGCAACATTGTACAAAATTCCGACATAACGGGCAAGGCGATAAGACGTCGTCGTAGCAACATAGAAATATTCATTGAATCGTGAATAATGGATCTAAGTTTACAATGTTATAACATGGACAAGTGAAGGTTAATGCGACTGAAAAAAATTTAAATCAGCCTGTAACAAATATACCGGTCGTTAGAAGCTGTCCCATAATACAAAACAAAGTTTGTTTAAAATATAATTACTAGTTTTATTATACTTATAGCCTTCAAAAGATCAAGTTTGAAGTCGTCGTGGCCTAAAGGATAAGACGTCCGGTGCATTCGTGTTGAGTGATGAAAGGAATAACGTCGTGTAATAAAAATGAAACCCCAAAATTATAATTTGCATAATTACTGGTGGTAGGACCTCTTGTGAGTCCGCGCGGGTAGGTACCACCACCCTGCCTATTTCTGCCGTGAAGTAGTAATGCCTTTCGGTTTCAAGGGTAGGGCAGCCGTTGTAACTATACCTGAGACCTTAGAACTTATATCTCAAGATGGGTGGCGCATTTACGTTGTAGATGTCTATGGGCTCCAGTAAAAATTAAAACCAGGTGGGCTGTGAACTCGTCCACCCAACTAAGCAATAAAAAAATAAAAAAAACTATCTTAATGGAAATCGCATAATAATTTTTATGGTTTAGTTACCCATTTAAGTCCGGGCAGACTTTGAATTCGTTCACCCATCCTAGTAATAAAAAAGCCACAGTAAATTATGGCTGGCCTTAATTACTAACATAGCTATAAAATATATTTGTATTTGAATACTGTTACAGACGAATTCACATAACAACTGGCTTAATTTCAACCGACACGTTCGGTTCGTATCCAACATCAGGTACTGAAGTTAAATCGTAAATACGAAGTTCGTACGTGCTTGTTGTAATATGAGTTAGTACGATGTTCAAAGATGCATAATGTTGAGAAAGCGTCGTCGAGTATTAGAATAATAAATAATAGTTTAAAAAAACTAAAAAAATATGGTTTTATAGGAAAACCCAACTAAAAAATTGAAAATAAAATTTAATAAATTTGAATTAAAAATAGAAAAAAATGTTTTATTGTAAAAAAATCGTGTTACAATCACAAAATCACAACACGATTTCCATTTAGTTAGGTTCCACAAGACAATAGGTTTTAGTTATCTCTAGTATAATGAAAATTAATTTAAAAGCATTATTTTTTGTCGCAGGTAGACTAGACAG
Source organism: Bombyx mandarina (assembly GCF_003987935.1). Next base: position 3,269,895 of record NW_021011494.1, read on the forward strand.
GTTCTTAGTCGCATACTTCATTGCTGAAGGTCGTGTCCCTGAAAGCCCTTCGTGGCTCTTTGTACCATCGGCTTCCATTTGCTTTGGTTTTCGGCTTCTCTCAGGGCGTTCGCAACAGAGAGTCCAGTGAGCGCAGTTATCTGATCTGACCAACGGTTTGGCGGCCGGCCGGCGGGTCTTTTCCCTTCTACCTTGCCCACCGCAGTCAATCTTTCAAGGTTGTCTGGTGGCCGCCGAGCAATGTGACCAAAGTAACCAAGAACCTTCTGGTAGCCAATCGTCGACAGTCTCGTTTCTATATGAAGTTGCTCGAGGACAGATTTCAGAGGACAGACTAGACAGGTTACGTCACTAGAATTAACCGTGATTTGATAGTTAGTTAGAGTATAACGACATCGCTCGATACCTGTGCCCCGGGCGGGCTGTGTTTTAGGCCATCAGCATTGCCGGTCGTATATTTTAATCAGTAAAGCCTTCTTCTAATATGTGCAGATAATTTGTATTAAAACTAAAAGAGAATAGTAAATTTATTTACATGATTTATATAAAGAACGAAGATATGCATCTCTCTGCCTGCGCATTATATTATATTTCTCATTTTTGTTTGTAAAACATATACAAACAATTTCTGAGTAAAATGGGCTGTGATTTAAGGACCCATGATGAAGACCCCATTGTATTTTTTTCATTTTTGCCATTGAATTTGGTATCAGCCTGATGACTTCAAATTTCATTTTAAGAAGAACTTGTAATAAATTTGAAAAAAAAACTTAACAAGATACTCATATTTTTTCTGTTTAAGCTTAAACCAAGAAAATATTTCCGTTTTTGATTGAAGGTACCTTTGGGATTAAATTGACAATAAATTCTTGGAAGCTTGAATCATTGTTCCGAATAAAGTCTTGGAAAGTAAAAAGCATAGCATTTTTAAATTTGTATTTGTATTAAACTTTATTTCTAATAATGTCGGTAGATTGGTTACATTTAAAACTAGATTATTATTAAGACGGAAAACAATGTTTTATTTAATGTTGACGAATTGCTAACAATGGTGCCCCTGGCGTGGCTAATGTCAATGACCATCAGTAACTACAGTAACTATCACGTGACCCTTATGAAAGTCAAAAGCAAAAACAGACTACAGCAAAATAATAATTAGTTGGCGAGCGAACGTATATTATAAAATGTAAAGCGAATACATGGCATATTTTTATAATTGATGCATTTTACACGCTATGCTTTTTTTCGCATGACGCTTAATGAAAGGTAAATAATCATTTATTACTGAACGGTCGGTTAGTTCTTTTGTCGTCTATTTTATGTACATATGAGAACGGTCAATTCGTTCCTTGTCGTCTGGTTCGTGTCCGTCTTGTAGGAAGTCAAAAAATGTACTGCCTGTCGCTAGTCACGTGGGCTTTCGTTCCATTTCTCTCTTTATTTTTGAATTCTTATCAAGTGTCTGTCTTAGTCTGTGTCTAGTCGTTGTAGGTCTTATGTCCTGTCAAAGAGGTTGCACACCACGACAATTACAATATTTGATCATGAAACATAGGAACATGAAATTTGAAAAAAATCATAGGTGGCCTAATTTTATGTGAGCTTTGAATCACGGCTTTGAATAAATAGTCTTTTGTCATATTTACCTCATGTGTCAAGATAAGAGAATAGATTTAGTTCCTCAGATAGCCATTTAATATCAAGCAAGCCCTGAGCTGAGTGTGAGCAAATCGTGATGTAGTCGTGGCCTAGAGGATAAGACGCCCGGAGCAATCGGATGCAACGGAGTTCGAATTTTGCAGGCAGGTACCAATTTTTTTAAATGACATGTGTGTGTATGTACGTACTTAAGAAATGTTTGCGATTGGCTTCTACGGTGAAGGAATAGATGCGTGTAATAACCCGCAAAATTGTGTTTTGCGTAATTACTGATGGTAGAATGTCTTGTGAGTCCGCACAGGTAGGTTCCACTACCTTGCACATTTCTGCCGTGAAGCAGTAATGCGTTTCGGCTTGAAAGGTTGGGGTTAAGCCGTTGTACTCTAAAAACTGAGACCTTAGAATCCATGTCTCAAGGTGGGTAACCATTTAACGCCAGGAGGGCCGTGATCTTGTCCACTCATCTACGCAATAAAAATGTCTAAGCACTTAGTACGATGAAAAATATGTAGGAATTTCATCTTTAATAAGATCTATATATAGTCCGATTACTTACTACTCCAAAGCACTCATAAAGTTCTGCAAACCAGTGCTTATAAAAATAAAATACAGCAAATTTGAAAAACTCTGATACCCATAACCACTTTATAATGTCAAAACTGTCTACTAGCTGGAATTTCATAGGCTCAATAACCTTTAATCGTACGAATATCATTTTATGATCAAAAACATAAAAGAAAAATCTGAATACTTTTTGTATTTTATGTTGCACCAATGGAAATAGCTATTAAAAATATTCGTATGGTAATGGGATTTTTTTTCTTTCAAAGCTCTTGAAATTGTAATATTATTTGATACTATTTGAGAAATATTATGCTTCTGATTTATTTAGGCTTGCTTTCAACGAAGAGCTCGACATTAAATCTACTTTAGGTGAATCCAAGAGTTATCAGAGCTTAAATTATATTCCGTTTCTTTAACTAGCCTAAAAGAACAATTATATATATATATATATATATTTTAATAAATAAATAAATATTTTACTAACAATCACGCCACGTTAACTGGTCCCGTGATAAGTTCGTAAAGAATTTGTGTTACAGGTACCAGATATCGGAAATAAATGTAAGATTTTTATTATACACATACACATATTTAATACACATCCATAACCCTGGAAAAGACATTTATATTTATCATACAAATATCTTCCCTTGGCGGGATTCGAAGCCGCGACCCTCTAGTGTAGTGACCATGTCACTTAGCACTACACCAGACGGACGTTGGAATTGGAGTTCGGTCCAGAGCTAGAGGTACTTTTTTCTCAAAGAAAGCTATGCAACCGCTTGTCAGCTGAGGCCCAGTATATGAGGTCTCCTGGAGAAACACGATTTCAGCAGTTTTAGAAAAGTTATTTGTGCAACAAGAGAGCAAAGTTGTTTTTTGTTTCGAGTGCTTATTTTGAATCATGAGCGTAGTGAGAGACTCAACAGCACGAGATAGCACGTGTAGCACACATAGCTTTTCACCTCAGCAGTGAGAACATATATTACTTAGGAGACATAGAAATGAACCGGAATAGATTGAAATAATTATTTAAAAAAAAACGTAATTTCCTCATTACAAATATCTTTAAATTTTAGGGTATTATGTACGCGTTTCCGAACGTGTTTTCTTTGAGGTTGAACTCCAAAATCGAATTTCGAAGGGATGTGTTTTTTTTTCACTCTCTTTTTTATATGTATGTGAAAGAGACAGCGTACAGTAAAATTCGAATGTTTCAAATTTATGGCTGAACAATGTCAATTCGTGGCGCTGAAGATTGAAAAATTAAAAAGCTACTTTGACCCACGCTCGAATCAAAATTGCGTTTTTTTCACTGTTGTATCACAGCAAAAGCGGCATGTTTGAGCTGCTGAGGTGAAAATACTAATACCTGCCAACTGTGAATTTGGTCTTCATTCTGATCTGTGTAGTCCATTTATGTATTGGAGTACAGTTGAAACAGCCCAACCTCGTGTAGGACCACCATTATATGTTTCGTACGTCGGTTTTGAGAAATCTACTTATAAGCTGATGGTGATAACCAGTTCCCGAGTCAGCTTCCTTGGATGTCAGTTGATCTTACATTGCGAGACGCTGTCTCTATCAACGTCTATCCACAATCTGCCTACAAAAAATATTGCGGTATTTTGGTCATGTTGCACGTAGGGATACCAGCAATTTGGAACGCCTTGTGGTGACCGGTAAAATAGAGGGAAAAAGGCCTAGGGGTAGAGGTCCCAAACGATGGTCGGACCAAATAGCGGAGGAACTGGGGATACCTATCAGCGACGCACTCCACCAGGCTGCAGGGCGGGATCGATGGAGACAGTTGGTTGACGAAATCGGACGGAGTCACGATCCTCAGCAGTGAGGAACCGATCGAAGAGAGAGAGAGAGAGAGAGAGAGTCTCTGCGGTGGAATTGCTTTTATTATTCCCTGCAAAGAGAAGACGAAGATATATAATATTAAGGAATATTGAGTTCACATTACGTATAATTTTTTTGATGTAAAAAGAAATTTGACTACTGATCTATTCTATAAATCTAGTCTTAGAAATAGTTCATTTTCAAAATCTATAACTAATGATGACTTATGTCAAATCCTAATTACTAACAATGTCGTGGTTCTTTCACACTTGCAAGTACTAATACTTGATGGTGATAGCTGCAGACCGAAACTCTAACTGTAGATTTCACGCCTTTTGAAATCTTGCTATTTTCCAGTTTACGAGTTTTCTGAGGAAATAAAAATCTCTTTATAGCATTACTGTCGATTCGTAAACATTGTAATCACTCACAGCTGTAGAAACAGAATAGAATTTTTGAACTCTGGAAAACGAAAATCAGTTTATTAGCATCGAGTTGAATGTGAGTTGAATCGAAGAGGCTCCTTCATAATTCGATTTAGAATTTATAAAGATCAAAGCAAATAAAAGCTAAATAATAATCAATGTAAATAATAATGTGTTATTCCAGTATCAAAATAAAAGTACATTTATCAAACACATCAAACAAGTAGGAAAACCTTTTGTTGTTTTATTTATTTTATACCTTAACAAAATATTGGCTACAATGTGAGGCCTTATATTCAACGTATTAAAACCAATCTACACAGCCACTTTTTAGGCCATGTTTTTATCATTTGGGCTATTGAGCTACCATTAGTGTTACAAGATGAAAGTTACTTCATAGTTAATCGATACTTAGTGAGGCAAATAGGTCATGTACGGAGTTATTGCCAGTGTGGACTAATGTCATTCTTATAGACTTAGAAATATGACGTCGTCTCTCAATGTTAAAGACTTGGTGTATTCCGAGAACAGTCAAACTGAAGACAATCAAATTAAAAATACAATAACCCTTTGTTGCTGTTTTACTGAAAAATATGTTTTAATTTAAATTTAAATCTAACTTATAATTATGTATTACGTTTGGCGTTCGATATTTTGGCTTTTTTTTGTTGCTTAGATGGATGGACGAGCTCACAATCCACCTGGTGTTAAGTGGTTACTGGTAGAAATCTACAACGTTAATGCGCCACCCACCTTGAGATATAAGTTCTAAGGTCTCAGTATAGTCACTTTAGCTATAGTCACTATAGCTTTTGAAACAGCTTGTCTCTCGACAAAGTCCTTCTGTAAGGATTTCCAATACTCTTTATTTTTGGCTGTTCGACTCTAATATGGCTAAACTCTTTATTTCGTCTTACCAACATTTTGGTTGCTTGTTTGCTTCTTTTCTATCTACAGCAGTCCTGATGGTACCACTCTGTAATTATTTTGGTTCATTTCTCGTATTTATCTTTTCTGACGTGTCCCGTCCATCTTCACTTCAGTGCTCTACGATTGCGTTTTTAAATTTTATTAATCTCTTTGTCTCTGTCAATCTTACTTTGTCTCTTCTCTTGACACCAATGACACTCCTTTCTCTAATGTTTAGACATACATGCATTATCTTATTTATTATTTTTTCCGTTAATGCACGTGTTTGGCAAACGTGTATCAAACATGGTAAGATGCACAGGATATAGAATTTAGTTTTACCGTTTATCGATATCTTTTTATCCTTCATAAGTTCACTGAGAGACTGATATCTCTTCCAACTACTGTTTATTCTTTGGTCAATTTCTTTTTGTATGGTGTCAATGGTCGAGATTAAATGCCCCAAGTAGACAGACATACTAGAAAATATTTTTGGCCCCAAATTTCGCGTTAAGCAAAGTCTTTTGTTTTACAAGCAATTTCATATAATTCAAAATTTGCTAATCCACACAACAGCAAAATCGAGAACACTCGAGAAATGCAACGCCATCTATTATCAAATAGCGGAGACACATATCGAAACGACTGGTCTTATCGAGAATGTTCTCGTTAATTATAGGGACGTCGTATAGACTATAAAAGCGTTGCAGAGATGATACGAAGGCAGAGTTAGTGATCGCATCTACTCGAAGCGAAACAGCGAACGGATCACCTGCAGCGAAACGAAAGAAGTGAATTGAGAATTGTAAAGTCATCCTTAAGTGTTCTAAGTGTATAATAGTTTTAATTTGTACTTCGGTGGAAGTTCTATTTATCCCTAACCCCAACGCATAACACTTAGTATCAATACTTTTATCATATCATGAAATATAATCGTTTTCTGTCTCATGAAGCTATCAAACACGGCAAAGACAATAAGTCCAAAAAGTTACGTATAGCTCTACAGTATAAATAACGAACGGTACCGCAAGTTTTGTAATTAAATTGGATTTACATACATGTCATTATTTCTTTAGGTATTTAGCAAGCGACAAAGTGAATAATTGCCACCGAGCTAGTATCTTCGCTTGGTAGACTAATAGCCCAAGTGTAGGTGTTAGATAAGCATAATTATTTTTAAAATATCATTAGCACGATTTGGGTTTTTTCCAAACTATTACTTTACCAATTGAGTCCTTACCTAATCTGATATGATAACATGACTTATTTCGCCTCTCAGTTCGAGACATAAGGTGAAGTTCTATTGAATTATTGGTTTAAATAGGTCAGTTTAATTTTATAAAAATCATTATGAACCAACAATTTAATTGGAAGAAATTTCGTACCACATCCTTGATCCAGATCATTAATAACAAATTAACCCGCAAAATCAAACCCGCAAAATTATAATTTGCGTAATTACTGGTGGTAGGACTACCTGCGAGTCCGCGCGGATAGGTACCACCGCCCTGCCTATTTCTGCCGTGAAGCAGTAATGCGTTTCGGTTTGAAGGGTGTGGCAGCCGTTGTAATTATACTGAGACTTTAGAACTTGTATCTCAAGGTGGGTGGCACGTCTACGTTGTAGATGTCTATGGGCTCCAGTAACCACTTAACACCAGGTGGGCTGTGAGCTCGTCCACCCATCTAAGCAATAAAAAGAAAAACTATATATCTACTTAAAGAGGTTAAGTAACTATTTCAAAAGCATTAAAATAAAATTATTTACAGTTACTCTACTGAAGTTTATGTGCTCTGTGTCTACAGTGTGTACATACAGTGTGCTTACGATTGCATTCCGGTCACGATCACGCGATATGCGATCACGTACATTCGCGACACTCGAACCCCGAGCAATCGTTGTTCTGTAGATAAAACATATTAAAACAAAACAACATTAGTTACACAGGTATCGTCGGAAGATACTGAAAATTGTCAGTATAGTTTCATGTATACGTGAACGATATCAGAATATTATGTACAGATAAAAAAATAAGTATGGACAGATTTACAAAGTATAAATGAACTTTTTGATCGAATTTCTCGACACTTCGATACTGTACTGGTGGTAGGACCTCTTGTGAGTCCGCGCGGGTAGGTACCACCACTTTGTTTATTTCTGTTTGAAGGGTGGGGCAGCCGTTGTAATTATACTTGAGATCTAAGAACTTATGTCTCAAGGTGGGTGGCGCATTTACGTAGTAGATGTCTATGGGCTCCAGTAACCACTTAACATCAGGTGGGCTGTGAGGTCGTCGACCTATCTAAGCAATAAACTTTTAAAAAAAGCTTGGCACACCATCAGGTCGGGACCTGCGATCTTCGGAAGAAGCTATCTCAATGAGTCGGCCGTGGGTCCAACTTTTTTATATAAGTGCGGAAGCCGAGCCGTCCATGTAGAGATCGAGGTACTTCAAGCTGGCAGCTTCGATCTCGACGCTGATGGCCCAAATCACCAGGTGGGCGCACGGCCGCGGCGCTCGTTAGGGCCTTTGAAAAAACAGCGCTTGAGTTTTTTTGAGCAGCCCCTCGAGCCCTAACCTCCGGTTTCTCCCGACGACGAATGAGCCCAAGCAGCCCTGGATTGAAAAACTAAATAGTCAATATCCCAACGCAAGTGAGATTTCGAATTCATTTCTTTAAGTAGCATTTCTATGCACTCCAGTAAAAATAGCAGGTCTACTATTGATTTAGCTAAAAAAAGCAGATTTGGGCATTCAATGTTTGAGGTGAATTCCTTAAACACAAATAACTAAATCTTTTTTTTTTTATTTTGCCCTTTAGGCAGACGAGCATACGGCCCACCTGATGGTGAGTGGTTACCTTTGCCCATGGACTTCAGCAATGCCAGGGGCAGAGCCAAGCCGCTGCCTACCGTTGAGATAATATACCCGTAACATCTACGATAATATCTACGAGAATTCGTTGCTGATGTTTTTGTTAATAACAAATAAAAAAATTACTGTAAAACATAGATTGAGAGTAAGCCGTAAAATTATTTCAATTGACTCGTCAAAGGAACAAATTAATGATTTAAAATTGTTCGAAGAAATAACAGGTTAGTCTTAGTTATGGCGAAGCTTTCTAATCTGACTAAAAGTCTTCACTAGACAAACGTTCATCCTTGGTTTTTTTTTTTTTATTGCTGAGATAGGTGGACGAGCTCACAGCCCACTTGGTGTTAAGTGGTTACTGGAGCCCATAGACATCTACAACGTAAATGCGCCACCCACCTTGAGATATAAGTTCTAAGGTCTCTGTATACTTACAGAGTTATTTCATAGTTATCAGTAATACAGGTCTTTGAACCTAGTACAGTCTTCAGCTCTTTCAAAGGCTTACAAAATAAATTATAAGGTTAATTTTCATTTGTATTTGCACTATACCTTTAAGAGAGAAATAAATAAATAAATAAAATTAAACAAATTCTAGTTTAGCATGATTTTCTTTGCTAGGCCACTCAAAATAGCATCCGAATGAAATTGGTGTTCTGTTTAGGAATTGATATGCAGCCCACGATCCTCTGATAAACGGTCACGTGCGCGCCGTGAGTCGACTCCCAGCTGGTTCTACGTCCGACCGAATGAGGTGCCATGTTTGATATACTGTCTGCGTTGCAACTGTTGCAATTTATAGGGTGTCTGCGGTTGAAAACTAAATGAATCAATTTGATTTTCGTCTGGGTTGGCTTATTATACAGAACAGCTGAGATTTTGATATCATACCACAAATTATTAGTTTATTTATTTTTATTTTTTATATATTTATTTACTAGCGACCCGCCCTCGCTTCCCTTCGGAAACTGTAAGTTATTATTGATTTCTCCACTATTTAATGGATGTTATTATACATATAAACCTTCTTCTTTAATCACTCTATCTATTAAAAAAAACCGCATCAAAATCCGTTGCGTAGTTATAAAGATTTAAGCATACATAGGGACAGCCAGATATAGAGACAGAGAAAGCGACTTTGTTTTATACTAAGTAGTGATTATTAACATAGAAGTAGAAATACAATCATAATTTGCATCTGTGCTTGAACTAGGTGATAAAACCTGTCAAGCAGCAGTGCTTCTCGTACAAAGAATACCACAGCTTTACTTCAGATACACAAAAATAGATAGTTAATAAATAGACAAGAATTAAACTGAAATTTGGATTCCATAAAAGTGACAAAAAGCTTAAAAATAAAAAAAATTACCAAAAATATTGATATGAATGTATTAATGTACCCTCTGTGTGTAATGAGTCTATGTATCGTACATATAAATATGTGCCTTCTAGTAAACAAATATAAGTTTTATGTTAATTTAGCCGCAAATATTGTGTATAAAGGCATTAAATGTTTGGGGTGATGGAATTTCCCAAACATTCATAAAATCTGAGGAGCTTTATTTTTGTAAAGAAATTAACTATAAAAGCCCTGTGATTGTAAAATAAATAAGTGACTTCAAGCCGTAAAATTGTATTAATTGACTCTCACAAGGAAAGGTCTGAAAACTGTAATTTCAAAATTGCCTGAAAATTTAAGAAAAATATTACAGCTCTAAAGTGTAAAGGCGTTTAATGTTTACACGAACTTAAGTACCAAGAGTTCCGGGTTCGAGTCCGCGGTGGTAATAAATGCGTTTTGTTGTCGTGCGGTGTGCTCTACCCTTCCTTCCGGTTCTCATAAAGCTGTGTTTGTTTCGAAGCTTTACGATTTATTTATGTTTGTTTTAAAATTATGTAGGAATTTAAAACGTAAGCAGCTTTTGCTGGATTTGGGTTAAATTATTTAGTTTTATTAAGGTTCAGTTCATTTGGACATTTTTTGATGACGTCAAATCAATTAATCGAATTCTCGACTTTAGAAACATGAGCTTGAATATACTTTGGTATGAGTTTTGACTTTGGCCATCGAAATTTAAATTTTTGTTATTAATTTTAATTATATGTAATTTATTAATGTAATTATATGTAATTTGTTATTTATTAATTTTAATTATATGTAATTTATTAAAATTAAATATTATGGATATTTATGCAACTATTTTAGGGTAATACTCAAAAAAAATTTTTTATATTTTTCTTCTCCTCTTTGTTTTAGTCGAAAGGTTAAGGTTATTGCAAAAAAACGTCAAAGACGAACCCGTATGGAGCCAATTTCTTAAGGAATGTTCACCCTATTTTTAAAAGTACAGGGCACTTTTAAATTTAACTTTTAGATTTTTAGCATTAGTGTAGATATTTGTAATATAGCTTATAATCTACGCAGTACGAGTCCATAGACACCACTGTGACTACCGGTGTCCTATGTTCCGACATACAACAAAAGTCTAAGTTCCATTCGTACATTTACTACCCTTTTCAGTAGATTATAAAAGGGTTAGGTTAAATTACAGACTCACCCCTTCGACTACCCTCTTCGGCCAATCTATACCCTGGGCCAAAAAGGTCAAGTATTTGTGAGTTATCCTGGATGTATCCATGACATTCCGCCCGCTCATAACGCCTGTGCACGATCGCGCCATAATATATCCTCCAGTATAGGATATTGTAAGAGGATTATAATATAATAGTACATAGACTAGTACGCTCGAATATTGAATTGAATATTGAATTCGATATTGAAGCAACTGGGCATCAAAATCAGACTGTCTACTGTATGTCTGAAGCGGAAGAGGAAAGACGGCGATAACCTGGAAAAACTTATGATCACAGGGAAAGTTGAAGGCAACAGATCTAGAGGCCGCAGCCATACTCGTTGGTCCGATCAGATCCGCATCGCTTTGGACAGTACAGTGTACAGCGCGCTGCATGACGCCGTGGACAGGGGAAAGTGGAAAAAGATCCTAAGATTGAAGCTCATGGGTGATGGTGGTCACGACCCTCAGACATGAGGAACACGACTCGAGGAGGAGGAGTACGCTCGTACACTGCATGCCTAAAGCGTCACCTTTGAAGTTTGAAATGACAAATTAGATACAGCCCTTTAACACAACATGAAAGTAACACGCAGGTCAGTAATTTGAATTCAAAACATTCAGTGTGATTTTTATCGGTAATATTTTTCTCTACCTTTCTCTACCTAATTGGTAGCTTAAGATTTATTCTAATTACATCGGTAAGTGAACTCACAAGACCAACCTTACCAAGCTATGAATAGAAATATGCTAACCTTACCAAGAGCAGTACTTCGCAGATTCTACCGCCGCATTGGAATCACGACCCACTGAGAAGATCCGTCGAGAAACTCAGTTGGTTGTGTGGTCGTTGATTTATAAATGTCTTATTTTACATCAAAGCCGCGACTTCTACGTACTACATAACGACCCGTATTCTAATCTTAAATTTATAGCCAAGCAATAGCCAAAACATTTTTCAACATATTCTAAGAACCACGACGTTCTTGAGTTGAACTGACTTTCATTTACCTTGCTTCAAACAATTCGTTATTTTTTTAGCTACAATATAATTGAAAATTCTTTTTGATTCTAGTTTCTACATTATTCTCCAGACGTCTAACAATACCGAACAATAGTCTGACTAATAATGCTTTTAGGACATATAGCATATTTTTGAAGAAAGCTTTTTCTACATTTATATTAATACGAACTGAAAACAGCTTAGAGCATATTTTTAGGTTCCTATTTTAAAATTGAGAGGTCTTTGAACTTGATATTTGAATGTTCAGTTATCACGCATTCAAGAAATCCTCCTTGCGTCGGTTTCCTCATTACTGAGGGTCGTGGTCATGGCCTTGAACAGTTTAAATGTTTCTCTGTCCATGACTCTCTTGGGATGTAATTGTGGTGGGTTCCCACGTCCTTCCATTCAAGAAATACACCGCTTCTAATGGTGCACGTAACATTATTTAATAGTGCATTACTAATTTGTACGTTATTACAAAGTTAAGTCGTACACTGTGTGCATTAATAATAAAAATCTTACGTTACGGACGCTTTTTCCATGTTAGAGGGTACCCCTCCGCATCGTCCAATAAGGAGCTTCGTTCCAAAAAAAGAACTTGTTCATCCATCTCTGTCAATTTATTCATTAAAATTACGAATGTTCTAATAGCATTAAAGAACTTTCTCGTACACCGAGCAACTCGGAAAAATCCTTCATCTCACCGCGTTAACGAGTACACTGGTTTAATTAAAAAAATAAAAAGGGGGAAAATCCGTAGAAACCCAACCGGTGCTGTAACCGAGCAACTAATCGAAAACTTTTCACCTTTCATAACTGTGGGGCAACTCAGGCCGAACGTAGCTGAATGAAATACCAGTAAGTCACAGAAAAAAAATTTTTTTTTTCTTTTTTCTTGCTTGAATGGTTGGACGAGCTCACCTGGTTCTAAGTGATTACTGGAGCCCATGGACATCTACAACATAAATGCGCCACCCACCTTGAGATATAAGTTCTAAGATTCTATTCTAGTATAGTTACAACGGCTGCCCTTATACCCTTCAAACCAAAACGCATTACTGCTTCACGGCAGAAATAGACAAGGCGGTGGTACCTACCCGCGCGGACTCACAAGAGGTCCTACCACCAGTAAATTAAACTAAATAAAAATTCTGAAATACTTTGTAAATCAACATTACCTTTTCGATTCTTGAACAGATGATCTCTAGATGCTTTTAAGTTATTATGTTAAAAAGCTCTTAACAAGGCTGGTGTTCTGGCTGGAGGCTCAATGAGTTCAAGGCCTACCTGCGAGCTTACAAACTACCACCACCCTGCCTATTTCTGTCGTGGAGCAGTAACGCGTTTCGGTTTGGACAGTGGGGCAGCCGTTGTACTGTAAAAATTCAGATTTTAATAAGTGTCACAAGGTGGGTGTTGACATTTACGTTGTTGATGTCTACGGGCTCCGGTGACCACTTAGTACTTGGTAATCCAAGAGTTCATTTGTCTATCTAAGTTAGTAGATAAGCAAATTTACTTATTTCATCTAAAAGTTTTAAAAAGGCTTACAGATTTATTGAAGATGTATATATTACTGTACGGAATAATATTTACGCTGTGGTCCCGCGTAGGGCTAGAGCGGAGTCGGATGAAATTAAAAAGTTATCGCTCGCCGGGGCGAAGTTACCGGATTATTATTACTGGGCATGACGTAATTATTTTATCCGGATCAATCAGACTGGGATAAACTGCTACCGAATCGTATCGAAGCAACGTGTTCAGTACACAATTATTTATTCTATTGAAAATTCTATTTCAGGCATTTTGACAATGTGTATTTTGTGAATTACTGGACACATAATATCAGGTTTTTTTTTTTTTGTCAGGAGGAAATCGCCGGACTTCCGCCCTCCACTGAGGATGGAGGGCGGGGCATGTCGGAGTTGAACCGACTAAAACCTCCTGTCGCTCAACAACCAGCATCAAAACCTCGCATGAGACAGAACTCATGAAAAAGCAAAGTGGGGAAAGTGAAGCGTTTAGTGCGCACATGTTAGGAGAGCACATCTCTCCCATCACCCTCCCCCACTTAATATCAGGATAGGTTTTTTTTTTTTAAATGAACACAGGAGAATTTACCAATTAACAGTTACTATGGTCGTATTCATTGATTCATACATAACGACAGGAAATCTTTTTCGCATTTGATGGCTATCTCACAAACGTTATTGTTTATGTGGACAATGTGTATTATTAGAAATTCATTTTAATTAGGAAGATATGCTATGTAGATGAATGTCACTTTGATACACAACTGATCATTGCTGGCTTAATTCTACATGAGCTGTTATGAAACTAATGATACGGAGAGGAGACCCAGCTCATCTTCATAATATTTTTTTTTTATTGCTTAGATGTGTAGACGAGCTCACAGCCCACCTGGTGCTAAGTCGTTACTGGAGCCCATAGGCATCTGCGACGTTTATTTGTCATTGTAAGAGCTTCCTCTCTCTTAAATCATCTTTTCTCTGGCTATATTTTTTATTTATTGCTTTGATGGGTGGACGAGCTCACAGCCCACCTGGTGTTAAGTGGTTACTGGAGCCCATACACATCTACGACGTAAATGCGCCACCCACCTTAAGATATAAGCTCTAAGTTCTCAGTATAGTTACAACGGCTGCCCCACCCTTCAAACCGAAACGCATTACAGCTTCACGGCAGAAAGAGGCCGAGCGGTGGTACCTACCCGTGCGGACTCACAAGAGGTCCTACCACGAGTAAAGGTAAAAGACACCAGTAAAGCCTATTTACAGTTAGAGTACCGTTTCGCTTTGTACATTCTTATCCGAAGGGTAGGGTAACTGCTATTAGTATACTAATGAGACTTCCAGCTCGTTTCAGAATCTTTATCGGACTCGAGTAGGAAAAAACTTAACACCAAGTGGACCAAGAGCTCATCCTTGCACCTATAAAAAGATACTCAAAATTACTGTCGCAGAATCAATTCACGCTGTTGATGTGATTAGAGAAACAGGAAAAGTGTAACAAAAGAATAACGCGTTCAGACAACAATCAACCTTAAACAAAAAATCACAAGACTAGATTTGACAGAAGTTGGCTTGTCGATTAGTCTTTTAACGTTTAGTAAAGCTCCGGTTCCTTTTAAAGGGCCCCGATAATCATAAATTAAGATGCCTCCTATGACGGACCGAAACAGGATTATCGATGAAACCGATGCCACCCTTAAACTAGTCGATTCGTCAGTAATAAACATGGCCATTAGACGAAGAGATCCATACAAGTAAGTTGATAATAAATCACACTGACCGTTTTCCTGGTTGGCTAAAAACAGAGCTTTAAGAATGAGTAGAGGATGTTCAGTGTTTGAAGGCCTGAATTAATATTTTATTTTAATATTATGCGCCACACACCTTGAGATATAAGTTCTTAGATCTCAGTATAGTTACAACGGCTGCCCCACCCTTCAAACCGAAACGCATGACTGCTTCACGGCAGCAATAGGCGGGGCGGTGGTACCTACCCGTGCGGACTCACGAGAGGCCCTACCACCAGTAAGAAGAAGTTCTCTTCGGAAACTGTAATTTATTATTGATTTCTCCACTATTTAATGGATGTTATTATAGGCATAAACCTTCCTCTTCAATCACTCTATCTATTAAAAAAAACCGCATCAAAAACCGTTGCGTAGTTTTAAAGATTTAAGCATACATAGGGACAGATATAGGGACAGAGAAAGCGACTTTGTTTTATACTATGTAGTGATTGGAGCCATACACCTATTAGGTTAAGTCGGCTACGATCATAGTTCACATTCAGTAAATTTATTGAAACCACGAATCAACATGATGCTTTGTAATGTGAGCACAGAGAAGATCTTCCACCGAGCGACAATTAGACTGAAGCAAAAAAATGCCAATATTTCTGCGGAGTGCCTAATTACTATTATTGTTGGAGCGTGTTATAAGGCCGCAAGGCTTAGTTTTATCGTCCATTCCTGTATTTTTTTTTTTTTTTTTTCAATTTAGTCAGGAAATTGACCTTAATTATGAGAAACGGATACCAGTAAATAAATTCGTAGATATATCAAAAAATTTAACAAAAAGATACAGCAAAAATATGATTATGTTTTTTTTTTGTAGCTTAGATGGGTGGACGAGCTCACAGCCCACCTGGTGTTAAATGGTTACTAGAGCCCATAGACATCCACAACGTAAATGCGCCACCCACCTTGAGATATAAGGTTCTAAGGTCTCAAGTTTAGTTTCAACGGCTGCCCCACCCTTCAAGCCGAAACGCATTACTGCTTCACGGCAGAAATAGGCAGGGTGGTGGTGGTGGTGGTACCCACCCGCGTGGACTCACAAAAGGTCCTACCACTAGTACTAATATATGTCCGATCAAAATACCCGAAAATCCTTATTGCAATAGGCCTTTATCACACCGAACAGACTATGTGTCCCGATGTTCCATTTATTTTTCCAACCATCATACATAACCAGAGAATTTTCCCGTTCGCTTACCGTTTGAAAAAAAAAAATGATTTGTTGAATAGGTGCTCCCGCTCCTGAATATTATGCAAACATCTCTCGTGGTGTACGCAAATGGAGATTTTCAGCCGCCATTGTGCCCGAACGTGGCGGGAGAATTATTGTTATTAAAAGAGTTTAAGGGAAATATGGAGTTACGGAAATTTACGTGATAAATTAAAGTGGGCTTAATGTATTAACGGCTCGTAGTTTTCTTCTACTTTCTTAAGTTGAGTAGTTTTATTTAGAATATATTAGGGGATTGATGGGTTTGATCAATCTCGATTCGAGCAATTGGAATGCCTTCATTTAAAAATGAGAGCGTAAAACAACGAAAGTTTTGTAGAAAAATTGTAATCGTGAAATTGATACAACTTTTTAATGCTAAAATCTTATGTTCATACAATTGGCGACTTCATTGGTTCAAAGAACTATTATTTTCTAATATAACGAATACTATCGCATAGACAACACGGGTATTTTATAGTAAATTCAAGATAGAAATTATGGTCTTGTATTAATCTTTGGCAGTTTACTATATACTCATTTATAAATAAGCTTATTTGCAGTAATGTAATACGGTTTTTTCGATCTAAAGGCAGGATGTCCGGTATTTCCATGCTGAGTCTAACCTTTGAGGCTGATGTCTTGATACAAGAACATCAGGCGTATTTTTCTTTATGCTACAAAAACTTATACATAGCTTTTCTGATTAAAAGTAAAACTACATTTAAAATAAAAAAAATTGCCATTATTATATCTATATAATTATAAATAGAAAAAAAAAACGATTGAATTTTATATCAATCATTAGTTGAAATATACAAAAGAAAGATGCGTAATTTGGTTAAACGTATCTTTAAGATCTGTTTACTGGCTTACACAGTACATCCCTATAACAATCTAAAGTATTTATGGATTTAAATCCCCTACGGGATCCCAACTTGCTTATAGCTAAGTAACAAATGACCCTCTAGAGTTGTGACTTAACTAGGTTACGTTCTATTTCCAATTAGGATTAATGCATTGTCTTAAGCCCACATTAAACATATACTCTTTAATACACTCCAATATATTATACGTACAGATAATAAATAATAAAAATAACAGAAAATAAATAACTGGGAACAAATCACGCATGGTCATCATTTCCCTGCGTTATCAGATGTCTTATGTGTACTAGATACTGACATACATATTTATATACATCTAATAAACCACTACATAGTATAAAACAAACTCGCTTTCTCTGTCCCTATATCCCTATGTATGCTTAAATCTTTAAAACTACGCAACGGATTTTGATGCGGTTTTTTTTAATAGATTAGAGTGATTGAAGAGGAAGGTTTATATGTATAACAACATTACATTACATCGTGGAGAAATCAATAATAAATTACAGTTTCCAAGCGAAGCGAGGGCGGGTCGCTAGTAAATAATAAAAACCTGGACAAAGGGCAAACAAACCTGTTCGTCACACGAATGTTTACCTGATGTGGGAATCGAACCTACGACCTTTGGCACAACAGTCAGGGGTGCTAACCCAAATCAGATAGAATCATAAGTAAAATGCAACATTGATTCACTTGTTTGTGATTTGTACCAGAGCTTAGGCCTTGCACGGCGTAAGTTTATCCATTTAAAATATTAACAAAGGCAAATTTTATAGGAAAAACAGCTTTTTTAAAACTAAGTCCATAACAGCATATAATTTTAATAAAAAACAATTTAAACTTATACATGTTTCTCATTAATTTGTTGTTAGGTATTGAAATGTGTGCAGTCAAGCATTTTCTCTGTGTTTGTTAGCGTGAATTAATTACGAACCATTCTTATATACTTAACAATAAGAAAACATTTGAAAAGAAATAGAAACAAAAAAATACAATAAAATATACATACATAAAAAAAGTATAATTTATCAAATAAATATACAGTAGCGCCCTGTCAGTCAGGGCTGTCATATTGCCGAAAAGGGTTCAACCCTTTCTATAAGGTAACACGAGTTTATTGTTGTAGTTCACGGAACGAGTTGCTAACCTTTGATAAGGTTGAAACGATTTCTTATAACTGCTTTTAGAAATACGTTACAAAAACAGAATAAAATACGTTGCGGGTTAATTCTGTTAAGGCTCTCTTATTGTTTGGTTGTGGGTTCGCCGAAAAATTTTATTCACGCTCAGATCAATGAAAAAAAAAGTTTTTATTTTCACGAACCTCACATCTTGCACGTAATATTTTTGTTTATATTCCTTAAATCGGTAAATAAGCTCATGACCCTTTTTACACGCTTTATATTAGCTTCACTTGTATGTATGTTTGTATGTTTGTAACTGACTCCTTTAGACGCGATTTTGACCTACTTTAAACGGCCAGATTGCATTCAAACTTTGTAGGTTTATTGAGGACCAATGACAATACACTAATTTGATAAGATTATTACATTATTCAATTTGCAAAAAAAGATTTTTGCCAATTTATATAATTTTTATCTATAGTCGATAAGGCAGGAATTTATGCAAAAGTATGATCTGTAAGCGGAGTAAAATGTCCCTTCGGAACAAGGTAACACTTTACAAAACTTGCATAAGGCCCGTCATGACTTACGCGAGTGTGGTGTTCGCTCACGCGGCCCGCACACACATAGACACCCTCCAATCTTTACAATCCCGCTTTTGCAGGTTAGCCGTCGGAGCTCCGTGGTTCGTGAGGAACGTTGACCTACACGATGACCTGGGCCTCGAATCTATCCAGAAATACATGAAGTCAGCGTCGGAACGGTACTTCGATAAGGCTATGCGTCATGATAATCGCCTTATCGTTGCCGCCGCTGACTACTCCCCGAATCCTGATCACGCAGGAGNGGTTTTTCTCTTAAATTTTGCTGATTAGTTTTTATTTAAGTACGGGAAAGTATTTAGGAAATTCAGTATTTTAGGAAATAATAAATTACGTAAAATAAAAAAAATAGTAATTCAAATTATCAATTAAAATAACAAAATATATCTCTTTATTTTTGGTTGACAACATAAAATTACATAGAAATAGAAATAATTACTAAATAGAGAGAAAAGGGATTAGAGAACGAAAAGAAAGAAGGAGAAAGAGAAAGGTATTATACACTACTCGCTTGTGTATGCGACTGTCGCGCCTGCGCACGTCTCATTTAACGGTTTTATTCCACGCACTTTTTTCCACGGATTTTTTCTTACGGTTTTACTATCACATTTTTTTCAGTTCAGTCGCGCAGCAAAATCCTTATCCCCTCCAAGCCTGCCGTAAGGAATTTCGTTCCAAAAATGAAAAATAAATAATAGTTTAAAAAAACTAAAAAACACGCTTTATATAAAAAGCGTGGTATAAAAGTGTATTTATTAGTTATAAATATTTTTCTGACAGATATTAGTAGAAGAATTATTATTTCAATAATATCTTAAAAAGCACCCCATGCTTTTTTTTAAATAAAACATATTTCACACTATTTTCAATTTTAATTTATTAAAATTTATTTTCAATTTTTTAGTTGAATTTTATATAAAGCGTGTTTTTTAGTTTTTTTAAACTATTATTTATTGTTAAGTTGTTACCGGAGCGCATAGACATCAACAAAGTAAATGCCGCTTTGAAACATGAGCTTAAAGTTTCGGTTCTATGCAATGGCGGATCCAGGGGGGGGGGTCATGGGGGTCATGACCATCCCCTGAGCTGGTTCCAGGAGTTAGGTGGACCACTAATTGAATATAATGATTTTATTTATATATTTTGTCACCATACAGATTTTATGTAACTACATACCTTCAATATTTAATTAATTTAATATAATATAACAACTTTGCATAATGGCAAACGTTTGGGAATGAACGGATCTAAATTTGACTATGTGGCCCCCTCCTGGCGCCAAAGCTGAATCCGCCCTTGGTTCTATGACTGCCCCACCCTTCAAAGCGGAACGCATTACATTTTCGTGGAAGATATATAGGTCTACCACCATTCAAATGCCTTTGTTGCACTAGATATAGAGCCCATACTTACCACGTGAGTTCAATTTCCTACATTCATACTTGTGGTTGAAGACTCAATTTTAATATAATACTGCCGATGAATTAGGCTAGATTTAGGCCAGATGGTGGTAGCTACCGGCACATGCTCACGGACTTCAATATCCTGACTTACTATAAATCATTAAGGCTATTGTGCAAGGTTTTATTTTTAATTTAGTAGGTTAGCCTCTGTTTTGTTTTTATTCTAACAATTAAAAAAGCATTTTACTTAAGACGTATTTTTAACCCTTTCAGTGCTGAGACTCCGTGGAGGGGAGCTCATTCCAAAGCCGGATGATGCGTGGCAAAAAGATCTCTGGAAACGCACTGTGGATAAACGCAGTGGCTCCAAGTAGTATGGATGAACACTACTCCAGTGGCGGGCGATGCGATGGTATCATCTCAAACAATTCTTCAAAGCACTCCCCATGGAACACACGGTACAAAATACAGGGGAAACGAAGTCCCTCCGCAGACCCAGAGGCTCCAAACGATCCGTGAGGGATTATCCACTCTCCGAACGGCTCTCATCTGTATGAAGTCAAATGGAAGTAGTGCTATGACAAATTCGTACAGGTCGATACCTTATGGGATATCGACCAAGATATCGATTACACACATGTAAATGTAATCAAACTGCGCAATAATTTAAAGACTTTCCGCTCTTTATATCTACGCATTAATAAAAAGTCTATCTATCGACGGTTCGAACTCGCTTACTTATCTTTTGATACAAAATGGCCCAAAACACCAGCCGAATACATTCCGTTCAGATATATTTTATATGATGACAGAAAGTGATAATATAAAATTAAATTACTCTTTATTCCATTTTTCAAACTTAATCGTCTGGTACGTACCTCATTTGGCGCGGTGTCAAGTACATTTTAATAAAACGGGATCTAATGTAAAGGAAAATATAGGGAATGGTGAGAAAAAACTAAAAAGGCCCGACCTCGTTCAGCCATGCCACATTTGGCAGACGGCGAGCGGATTTTAAAACAAAAGGGAACTGTCCGGGATACTGCAATGATAGTGTTTACAGTGTGCTATTTTATTGAGTTGTAAGGATTACGGTTGTGTGAATTCTAAGGCTCAGTTAAGAGGGTAATCATTATCCTGCCCTTCTCCCAGTCACCTGGGGTCGACGCAACATGTTTTCTCCTTCCATACTCTTCTATCATATACCATTTCTTCACTCACTCCCCTCTTACCCATAACGTCTTTCACGCAATCAATCCATTTCTTCTTAGGTCTACCTCTTCCTCTATATCCTTCACATTCACAGTTAACATTCTCTTACCAACCTCATTTTCATTTCGTCTCATCACATGTCCATACCATACCAAACGCGCACTTCTCAGCTTCTCTGTCACAGATGCCACTTTCAGACTTCCTCTCACATATTCATTTCGTATTCTATCCATTCTCGTTACTCCACACATCCATCGCGATATTCGCATCTCTGCTGCATGCAATATCCTTTCATCTATCAGTTAAGAGGGTAATGCTTGCTAGTTATATTTTTATATATTCATTTTATTTTACTATAAGTATACTGTTGTTAAATGTAAAAAAAGACAATATTTTAGTGAGAGTAAATTTAAATTTAATATAAACACTTACGAATAATCAAATACGTAGCAAAACGTTCTAATAAAATAGTCGTCTTTGACTTCATGTCTCGAGGTGGGTGATTTTTTTTTTTTGGTCAGGAGGAAATCGCCGGACTTCCGCCCTTTTCTGGGGATACTGGGCGGGGTATGTCAGAGTCGAACTGACTAAAACCTCCTGTCGCTCAACAACCAACGTCCAAACCTCGCATGAGACAGAACTCATGACAAGGCAAAGGGGGGAAAGTGAAGCGTTTAGTGCGGAGCACATCTCTCCCATCACCCTCCCCCTCGGGACGCCGGACTGGCGGTCGTCGGCGCCACGACCACCAGCCCTCTCGGTCGGCAGACTGTCCGAAGCCCGCCTAGATGGCGCCGGTTAGAGTGGGTTACCCTACGGAATACCCCGCTGGGCCAGAACCAGCGTGGGTCGAGGATAGCCGGCCTTCCATCACCCGGATGCTCTTGCGTAAAACGCGTGCAGAGCAGCTTGCACGTCGTCTTCTTAGGCCCCCCTCGCCGGTCCCCAGACCGACATGTGAGGGGGACCCGAAACACTTAGAGGGCCAGGGCTTGGGCGAGATCCGCCTCCCTGGCCCCCGCTCGACGGCGGCGGGATTGTGCGTCTCTCACGCGCCCCGCCGCCTCCTTCTGCGAGATGGTGCACTCGCAGAAGTCGAGCATCGCCTTCCACGACTCGTCGTCGCCGAGCATCGATACCACAACACTCGGCAACGACAAGTCGGTTCCTATTTTTGCGACGAGGACACGGCGCCACCCCTCCCATGCGGGGCAGGCGACGAGCGTATGCTCTGCCGTGTCCAAGTCGCAACCACGAGGTGGGTGATAGATAGCATTTAGGCATATTTTTGCATTTCAGAAAGAAAAAAACTAATCTAAAAAAATCTATTTCACAAGCTACGGTTCGATTCTGATAACCTCGATAAAACATAGAACACAGTTGCTTTATGTTTGATATCAAACTAGTGTCGTAGTCGAAACAATTTAAAATTAATCTCAAAAATATGAAATGAATTTCGCAAATTTCCTAGCTCTCGGTAAAACAAAACCAGGGCGCCCGGATACGAAATTCACAAAGTTAAATACTGGGATTTTTGTCTGTAGTTATTTATTTTATGCGTGTGTGTGTTTTTTATCTTCACGCATACAGAATAGTGTGTAAAGCAATTGCCGAAAATTGCATTGAAGGGCATTATTACATCTAAAATGTGTTAGGAAAAATAAACTAGGCGTATCATTGTAAAGATTTCAATTAAAATTTGTATTAATTAAATGTTGTGCCAATTTTTTTTATTGGTGTCAACATTACATACTTGAGTTCAATGTTTCATCTTTATTGTGAGTAAAATATTTTTGTTGCACTCCGTGGTCTGACGTGTTCATGGCCCACCTGATTTTAAGTGTGTGCGTTGTGGCTGTTTCACCCACAAAACAAGCATACTTTGCGGTAGAAATAAGCAAGGAAAGATATTAATGGCAGGAACAATTTTTTTTTTATATCGGAGGCCGAGCTCATAGCCCACCTGGTGTTAAGTGGTTACTGAAGCCCATAGACATCTACAACGTAAATGCGCCACCCACCTTGAGATATAAGTTCTAAGATCTCATTGTAGTTACAACAGCTGCATCACCCTTCAAACCGAAACGCATTACTGCTTCACGGCAGAAATAGGAGGGGTGGTGGTAGGTACCTACCCGTGCGGGCTCACCAGAGGTCCTACCTCCAGTAAACCACTAACAGTATAAATAATAAAAAAAAGATGTCTATATATCTACAACTTTTTATATAGATCATTTTACACACAAAAATAAACAAATATATAAACGTAAAGATAAAAGCGAATTTTCTTTTTGAAATAAATATCAAATCTCAAGCTGGCTCACCGGTACATCCTTGCAATTTCACATTGAAGATATTATATTTAATACTTACCTTACACTGACAAAGTCATTAGTTTCGTCTAAATCGTGACTCCGAAAAATGTTACTAAAATTAAAATGAGATATTTAATTCATGTCACAGCAAAAGCCACTCTTCTACGCTTCGGTTTGTTTTTTTTTCCGTATTATTTACGTGTTTTTCTTTTGTGAATAATTCATTGAATAAGGCAATGACGCCTGCGCCTTCCCGTCTAACCCATTATTAATGAGGCGATCGAGAAATACCTCTCAATAAACATTGATGTTGTAAACAAACAGATGCGAACAATACTCAACATTTATGTGGCAATTTCATAGTTTGCTAAACGCTCTGGAACGATATTGAAATAATATTAATGTCACTAGTGCAGGGATTCTTAAACTATTTTGACCAAGAGATCCTTCGGGCTCTCGTAGGCAAATTACTTTAAAAATCCTAACTCTAGTATATTTCCTATTGATACTGTGGTTTATTATCTACTCTCTCCTATTAGCAAGAAATTTGCTCTCAAAAATGAATTAGTCAAACAACCTTTTTTAAAAACACTTATAATGTTTTGGATGTGTACAAATTATAATATTAACAGGAAACGGAGATAACTAAGCTAGGGACTAGACAATACTAATTATATTAATATTACGAAGTAATTATTTTTACGTTAAACTTAAATCGACGCGCGAATCTTGTCGATTGGTGACGTAAGGTATGACGTCAAGTGATAACTGCGTCTTCGGGAATTCCTTTTACGCCCGATGACATCTGAGTGCGACTTGGCATGCCAGTGCTGCACGCTACAATTTAAAATGCTTACAAATCTAAAAAAAATGCGGTTAGTTAATTTTTCCATTAAATTATAACAAAATAAATAGTATAGTAATCAATTAGACCAAGGGTCAACGCGTACAGCGAACGACTTAAAAAAATTTGCAGGTGATATTAATTGCTACTAAAATTATTATTTTTATATATAAAGCGGAATATCCAAACTTTTGTTATTCGTTGTTTCCAATCAACCAGCTTTCTATAGCATCCATACTTTAAGTGCCAATCACGGCTCACCTCTGGGACTTTAAAGTTGCTGTCAGTGTTTCAGGTCGAGTTCTTAACTTCAATGTTTCATGATTCATGTTTGATTTTATCATTAAACTTTTTGAGAGCATTTGTTTTTTGCGGCTTCTCGCAACTTTCGTTCCGAAATAGATCACCGACTTACAACTTTGTTGATTTCTTAACATGCTTTCTGAGGTGCTCGTTAAATTTTGGATTCGTTCAGCCTATTTTTTTGGTATTGAATTTTATATCTTTTTTATCCTTATTTGACGTCAATTTTATTATTTGTATTAGCATTTTTATTTGGTACTAGCTGACCTATCAAATGTGTGAAATCAGACACACAAAAATCAGAGAAAAAACAAAATCTATAGATGCTCTTGAATATGCCAGAAACTTAAAGTGGAAGTGGGCTGGTCATGTAGCCAGACTTAAGGACCAGAGATGGACTGCAAGAATAACTGCATGGGAAGGGCCACAAGGGAAAAGAAAAAAGGGTCGCCCGATATCAAAATGGGAGGATGATATAAAAGCTATCGCTGGCCCTCGATGGATACAGGTAGCCCAAAATAGAACCAAATGGAAGGACTTGGAGGAGGCCTTCACCATGTTTAATGGGTTCCTGCCAAACATAAGTGAAGAAAATTAAAATTATTATATGTATACCTATTTACTTTGTATTTTAGCAGGAAATAAAAGGCTTTTTATTATTTATTTACTAGCTGACCCGGCAGACTTCGTAGTGCCTCAATCGATAAATAAAAAACACATCAAGGGGACACATCAAAGGAAAAAGAAAATTGTTATTTTTATTTAATTCCGAGCATTTTCATATTTATCTACTTATTAAACCTTCTCTGGACTTCCACAAATAATTCAAGACCAAAATTAGCCAAATCGGTTCAGCCGTTCTCGAGTTTTAGCGAGACTAACGAACAGCAATTCATTTTTATATACTTAGTCTGGCCATAAATACTGTTACAAAGGAAAACAAAAAAAAAATCTATGGCAAATAACATTCATGTTTATTAACTGTTTTTTTTAGATTAGTAAACTCTTTGCTTTTTCCAATTTGAAATGAACTACAAAGAAACATTTTTTTTTTAAATCGTTTTTGTAAAATTGAAATATAAAATGCCTAACGCCAGAGGTTGCGCTCCAACTTGGCAAAAGTCACGAACTAGACCAATTCAAATCGATGTCTAGAATTGTGAAACTGAATTTAAACCGTGCAAAACTCGGAGACACGTTTTCGATATTTTCAATATAATAACGTTAGAATCTCTGATGTTTTATGTTGAACATTCGAAGCTCTTAGTGAATTATTTGTGATTTGTTTTACTGCTTTTTAAATTTATTTATATCGATTTTTTTATAAACCAGAGGTGCACAGAAAAAGAAGTAACAGCTGCTATGTCATTATTTTGATAGATTAGAAAGATTAATGTTTATTTAACTATTCAAGTAAATTATTGAATTAAATTGATTTCATATATTATTATAAATTATAGGAAATAGCTATTCAATGACTAGGACTGAGGTATCCTGAAGTTAAATGATGATAAACTGATAATGTTGCTGACATCAGCAGTGTATTGTAACTTCGGAGGGGTATAATTCTCGTGGGTATTTTTTACCTGGTCTATAAATTTTTTCAAGCGTATGTCTCTCAGTTCAGTTGGGATTTTTTGTCTATATTAATTCTGATACGACAACAATAGACAACACAAGGCACAAGGCACGACGCCTACGAATTTAATTCGAGACATCTCAGGGGACTCATTAAAGTGTCCCAAACAAAAGAAAAAAAAATTCTGTCAACTTACGCCAAGTTTAATTGCCTTAATAAATCTGAGGGTGGATATTGTTTGGGCACGAATTTAGCGGTTTAGTATTCTTTGGATTTTTTGACCATTTTCTGTTTCTAATTTCAAGGCCGTTGTTTGAATGTCTTAGACTGTGCAAAACAATTATGAATGTTGTTAGAATTAGAAGCTCAGAAGTTAACTTTTCAGTTATCCTTGTTTGTGAAAAAATGTGGAATCAATGCTATATCTGGGGACCCCTAATCGTTGCTAGTTCTTTTTATTTGATAAACCAGTGATTTAAAAAATCATTAAAATTAATAAATTCGGTAGGCAGCGGCTTGGCTCTGGCCCTTGCATTGCTGAGGTCCATAGGCGACGATAACCACTCACCATCAGGTGGGTCGTATGCTCGTCTGCCTTCAAGGGCAATAAAAAAAAATTAAATTTTTCGTCTTACAACAAAAATTGATTTTGTTCGAGTTTTAAACCTTTTTTCTAATGGCCCAATAGTAAGGATCTAAGTCAGGTCTGGATGCAAATGAAACTCTTTGTAGCAAATCTTAAGGGATTTATTCGTAAAAATTGTCAACCGGAACGCGGCTCAACGCGACAAAAGAAAATAAATTTTACCCAGTAGGTAACTTTGCCTATACAGGGTGTGATTTTATTAAACTATTACATTCCTAATGACCGTACTAGTTGATAGAGTGAGGAAACGGTATATGGTAGGTATATAATGGTAAATAAATATTAGCTGCGTTTTCTGTAATGTAATACTGTCTGTCTGCAATGTAAATCTGTAGTGTAATATATTACTATAAGATACTTTAAATTACATAAAAACTTAAAACTATAATAAATTAATTTAAATATTGACGTATCTGTAATATAAATACAAAACAACACTTAAAACTTTTATTATTTCTATTTAAATTAATATTTTAAATATTATTATTATTATATTATGTAAGATTGATTTATTTCTCTTAATTGATAGGTGAGCGAACTTTTCTAAGGAAATATTTTTTTTAAAACTAAAGAGGTTTTTCTTTTCACATTCTCTTTGAATACCCAACAGGGATCACAATGAACCACCATATCTGTGGACTCTTGTAAAATTTAAATTCATAAAAGCTGTAATCGTTGATGAAGACGTAAAACTTTCAAGGGTCGAAGCTTAGGACAAATAATTGGTCAGGAAAATGTATACCTGGTTTTTATTCCCACCTCATCATTAGTAGCCTAAGGGGCTATTGCAACTAAGCACAGACTGGTGCTGAGCTCACGGAGCTAAGCTGGAAGTGACGTCAGGATTGAAATTCTCTTAAGGGCTCATAGTTATAAAAATCAAAATGCGGCCGCTCACTTTTAAAAATGAGGTTCAGTCTGAATTGTAGATAGCAGCTGATCTACCCTAAAAACTGTTTCATGACTGCTTTACGGAAAAATATCGAGCATGGTGGTCCCTACTTACAAGTAAGCATACATTACGCCTCTTTTACGGTGGGGGAATCACTTACGGTTACCACGCCTCTGAGGAACTAGACCGGGCTATATCAGACTGCGAAGCTTCTGAAGAGACCACGCCTTGTGAACGGTACGCGGAAAAGCATAAGCCGTAGGATTGCCCCACAGAGATTTATTATAATATGCCCTATCATGAGTAAATACCAGTAAACACGTCATTACGGATCCCCCCGATCCATTAACGGTGCTTTTAGGTACCATAAGCACCGGTCATCGTCCTCGTCGAACCCGTCGCTTGCGACGAAGGGTTCGACGAGCGAATTAACACTTACACAGCCCACTGAGTTTCTCGCCGGATCTTCTCAGTGGGTCGCGCTTCCGATCCGGTGGTAGCTACTGCGAAGCACTGCTCTTGCTAGGGTCATTGTTAGCATCACTCCAGTTTGAGCCCCATGAGCTCACCTACTAGCTAAGCTTACGCTGAAATAGCCTCTCAAGGCTTAGGTAGGAAAAATTATTAAATACCAGTTAGCGCTAGCATTACGCTGGCATAATACTCAGAGAAGGGCATATTAATATGTTTGCTTGCTACGTCTAGGGGGAACGTTTTTTTTTTTTGATTACACGATTAAAAATCACGCAGGCTGTATAATATTTCGCAGCATTATGAGTCGAATTAAAAAGTTTGATAGGACCGACTTTGCGACCGCCTCTGGCTTATTCGCCAATCGATGGATTCGGTGATAAATTGGAAATAATTTGTTTTTTAAATGAATAGACCCGTTTAGAAATCGGCTTAATGTTATTCCGGAGTGTAAACAACCAGCTGTGAACCAAATAGAAAGCTTTCGGTATAATTTTAGATACTGAGCTGAATTAATTTCGTTTGTTTTTAATGAAGAGAGTAATTTGACGTGAAGAAGATTTTTTCAATTTATTTCCTTTAAGTAACACCGTGATTTGAAAATGTGTGGTGTCGTGGGACACGGGATAGGAACGAAGTTCCTTATTATAAAAATATTATTTTTAAGTTCTATTCAAAGTATAAAGAATATAAAACTGGAGGTTTCACAACAACCCACGGTCATTTGGTAGCGTGCGAACTTATTGTGGTACACTTCATTCACGGTTGTTTGCATAAGAGTTAGTACATTGCGCTAAGGAACGCTCTGAGGTCGTGGTCAAATGAATGATAAAAAATATGTTATTTTTTGTACGTTATTATAAAGTTAAGTCATACACTGTGTGCATTACTAATAAAAATCTTACGTTACGGACGTTTTTTTCCGGCTAGGGTACCCCTCCGCATCGTCCCATAAGGAACTTCGTTCCATAAATTATATAACCTTTAGTTACTGACCCTAATATAGCTAATTTATATCTATGGTAGATATGATATATTATGTGTAATATATAAAATGTAGGACATATATAATGTAATACTTTATTATACTTTATTGTATGACACACAAACACACACACACACACACACACGTACGTACATTCTTACAGATCGCTCTTCCTGGATGACTTACCTTACCTGGTGACCTAGCACTGAACCACTGACTTTTATAACACAGGTTTTCTTAGCATAAAAGTCAGGGAATATTGTTATTGTGTACCTCATAAGAAAGCCATATATATTATTATACTAGTGTTATAAATTCTTGCACGTATTTGTATTTAAAGAGGTTTGAATAAATATTATTATTATTACTGATGGTACGGCATCTTTTAAGTCTACAAGGGGATGTACCACCGCCCTACCTATTTTTGTCGTGAAGAGCAGTAATGAGTTTCGGTTTGAAAGGCGAATGAGCGAATGACCCAGTATACTATTCAATAGAGACTTAGCTCTCATGTCTAAAGGTGGTATCATGTATCATGCCTATGAGCTCTTGTAACCACTTAGCACTATGTGAGCTGCTAGTTTGTTCACTCGTCTATAGTTCTATACTATTAAATATACCACTGTATTTATATTATAGACTCTCTTAACCACTTAAAACAAAGTAAATCACCTAAACATTTCAAGCAAAATACGATTTTACTGAGCGAAATAGTCAGCCATTTTGCTAACCCTAAAAATATTTTTATTAAAATCACCGTGGGTTTGAAAGAGCAACTGCCCTCCTATAAATAGTCCGTAATTAAAACTAATAATGTTGAAGATTCAAATCACGTCAAATATTCCTTTAATTTCAAACGTAGAGACTGTCTAAAATCTATCGAATCAAATCCAAATTTAAATGAATTGCGAACAGTAATTATAATTTGTTTCTCTTTGGAATTTAAGCACGTCTTGGTGTTTAATTTCGTTGAAATCGACGTTACGCTCGCGAAACATTTGAAGATCATTCGAAACTGTTTACTGAAGCTCATTTGATAAACATTTAGTAGTATTTTCGTGTTTGAACGTCCCGATCTATCGCAATTTGTTTGCGGGCTCAAAATCACAATCACTGTCGGCTCACAATTTAATGAATAAACATTAAAATATAAAATACAAACATAACAAAAAATAATCAACGTACAAATTGAATTAAAACTCTATAGTAAAATGGGTATTACATGTGCTTTCTTATTGTTAATGTCGGTGAACAAGATTACACTTTATGTCATGTTTAGAAAGACACGAACCAATTAATTTCTATTATCATCATTAGAATTAAGGTAGAAATTTAATTTATATAAAATGACAACCATCACACGTATCAGGCTGACCTTAAACTGTTTTTTATTATTACTTTTATTATTACTTATTGGAACGAAGTTCTTTATGGGTCGATGCGGAGGGATACCCTAACCGGGAAAAAACGTCCGTAACGTAAGATTTTTACTAGTAATGCGCACAGTGTACGACTTAACATTGTAATAACGTACAAAAAATAAAACATATTTTTTTATCATTCATTGACCACGATCTCAGAGCGTTCGTTTGCGCAATACACTAACTCTTATGCAAACAACCGTGAATGAAGTGTACCACACAATAAGTTCGCATGTTACCGAATGACCGTGGGTTGTTGCGTAACCTCATGTTTTATTTTCTTCATACCTCGAATAGAACTTAAAATTATAATTTTTATAATAAGGAACTTCATTCCTATCCGGTATCCCACGACACCACACATATTTTTATATGAAGACTAGCATACGGTCCTAAGACTAGCATGATGGTCAGTGGCTACCGTTGCTCATAGACGTGAGTAATGCTATCAAGTCACTGCCTACTGCTACTGCTGAGTGTCATTCACAAATCGCGTTTGGAAAACTATTCATAGCGCTTGGAAAACACCGTGGAAAGGAGTTCATTCCAATATTGAACGGCATATGGCAAAATAGATATCTAGAAATGCACTGGAGAACAGAGCATTTCTAAAAAGGATGAACAAACTCTGCTCCGGTGTCAAGCTGTACGATAGTAAAAAGTTCAAAATCAATCAGTCAAATTATCACTAGATCAGAAAGGTCTTCAAAATCACATAGGGCAATCACATTAAGTAGATAAGCCCAGGTATATTTGCATGGAAAATCATCCTTCATTTCTTGTCTCTTTCGATTGTGATAGAAGACCTTTAAAATCAAAAAAGGTCGTTACTTCATTGTGATTAATTATTACCATGCTGACATCACACATCATTAGCCTATAGCAGTCCACTGCTGGACATAGGCCCCTTCAATTGCTCGCCACTAAGCGGCTTCTCTCCTGCAGCCCCTGCTTTAGCTTGCTCATCATGAGCGAATTAAGTAAAGATATTATTTTCCAATAGATCAAGGAGTACAGAGACTCCCTTGATAATGACGTCGTACTTGAGATCACCAGTATTGCTAAGCCCTGAACTAATGTTTCCATACCCTTTTGGGAGGCTTAACAACAAAGAGAAGGTGACCTACATGTTAGGACGAAGCTGAAATAGCCTCTCAAGGCTATCAGCATAGGTAGGAAAAAAAGTGACATTTGTAATTTTCATGAACATGGGCAACTGCTCACCGTCAGGTGCTGGTGGCCTTACAACCTCGCTCGTCCTTGCCGTTGTGCTTGTACGCTTTTTAAGGCAATAAAACAGGTCCCCTACAGATTTACACAGGCCATTTTGGAAATACCTCATCTAGACTGTTCGTTCGTAAAAAAAATTTGAAAACAATATAAACCATAACGTGGTCGGAAAATAAATTGATAATGTAATAATTTTTTGAAATTTCGCGACACATTTCTCTTGAAGCTAAAATAATTGACTGGAAACGAGTGACACTGATAAAGCGGTCAACAAGACTGGGTCGAACCGGCTGCTATATTAATTAGTTATTAAATTGATTCTCAAAATGAAAAAATAAAATATCTTAGAAATTCTTCGTTTGAAAGATTTTCTAACATGTCATATAATAAGAATATAAATTATTTATACAAAATTCGGCAAATTTGGGTGTAAGTCGTAACATGATATGAACATTTTTTTTTTTTTTATTGCCCTTGTATGCAGACGAGCATACGGCCCACCTGATGGTGAGTGGTTACCGTTGCCCATGGACTTCAGCAATGCCAGGGGCAGAGCCAAGCCGCTGCCTACCGCTTAATACTCTCCACAAGCCTTGTTTGAAGAAGGACATGTCATAGCGCTCGGGAAACACCGTGGAGGGGAGCTCATTCCATAGCCGGATGGTACGTGGCAAAGAAGATCTCTGGAAACGCACTGTGGATGACCGCAGTGGCTCCAGGTAGTACGGATGAACTCTACTCCGGTGGCGGGCGGTGCGATGGTAAAAACGAGATGCCGGTATCATCTCGAACAATTCCTCAGAGCACTTCCCATGGAACATACGGTACAAAATACAGAGGGAACCGAAGTCCCTCCGCAGACCCAGAGGTTCCAAACGATCCGTGAGACTGGGAACATACAAACTTGTAGAACGGTTTAATAGCACCTATCGACTTTTACTGGTGGTAGGACCTCTTGTGAGTCCGGGCGGGTAGATACCACCACCCTGCTTATTTTCTGCCGTAAAGCAGTAATGCGTTTCGGCTTTAAGGGCGGGGCAGCCGTTGTAACTGTAGGTACTGAGACCTTAGAACTTATGTCTCAAGGTGGGTGGCGCATTTACGCTGTAGATGTCTATGGGCTCCATAACCACTTAACATCAGGTGGGCTGTGAGCTCGTCCACCCATCTAAGCAATAAAAAAAACATGGGTCATGCATCGCTCTGCATCAAGCGTGTGCAGAAGTTTGGTAGGCAGCGGCTTGGCTTTGCTTCGGGCATTGCTGAAGTCCATGGGCGACGGTAACCACTCACCATCAGGTGGGCCGTATGCTTGTCTGCTTACAAGGGTAATAAAAATTAAAAACAGACTACACATTGATAATACTAATCTCAAATTTGACAAGATCCAACATAATGTTACGCGCTGGGGTTCGGGATAAATAAATTTCTACCGAATTACAAGTTAACATTGTATTCAACACTTAGAACACTGCACAAACACTTTAAAATTCTCAATTCGGTGCTTCCGCTTCACTGCAGGTGATCCGTTCGCTGTTTCGCTTCGATTAGTTCCGATTACTGATTGACTGCGTGCCATCTCTGCAACGCTTTTATAGTCGAGAGGAAATCCCTAGAATCGTCGAGTATATTCCACAAAAGTCTAGTATTGTGTGTTTTCGCTATCTGACAATAGATGGCGTTGTACTTCTCGAGCGTTCTAGATGCTACTAGATCCTTCGATATTCGTTCAACTATTCGGCAATAGATGGCATTACTCTTACCGGCGTAACAATAACCTTTAAGTTTGAACAGATAAGTATTTTATAAATTTATAGCAGAGAATTTCGTATTTTTCTAAGTTTGCAAGATTTTATGGATATGCACTGTACGTGTTTTAAAATATTAAAACACGTGCGCTTTTGAACCAATAACTAACTTACACACTAAGGTACTTGAAAATTGAATACCCAACATCCAGCCTGCTTTAAAATTCATCGTTTGCTCACAACACAACTCAATAAAGCCTGTTTACGAGCGAGAGGCGATGTAAAGCGAAGCGGCGCTAAACATGAATTACTAACGCGCTACGAAGTGTACTTTTTAGAAAAATAATTTAGTCCATGATGGAAATAAAATTCGTTTTAATCAGCGCTTTTTTGGCGATAGGATAAGAGTTTTTCCGGATCTGGAGTTGGACCCGTTCGGAATATGGAAGGTACAATGGATCAATGGCAATACAAAAATATCTTAGAGCACACAATAATTCCCTGCTTGGACGATCATATTTTTATGTTATTTTTTATTTATTTTTTATTGCTTAGATGGATGGACGAGCTCATAGCCCACCTGGTGTTAAGTGGTTACTGGAGCCCATAGACATCTAGAACGTAAATGCACCACCCACCTTGAGATATAAGTTCTAAGATCTCATTATAGTTACAACGGCTGCCCCACCCTTCAAACCGAAACGCATTACTGCTTCACGGCAGAAATAGGCAGGGTGGTGGTACCTACCCGCGCGGACTCACAAGAGGTCCTACCACCAGTAATTACGCAAATTATAATGTTGCCGGTTTGATTTTTAGTACACGATGTTATTCCTTCACCGTGGAAGTCAATCGTGAACATTTGTCGAGTACGTATGAAACATTTATTGAAGCATATAATTCAAACCCTCTAGAATTAATGCTACGTTGTTGAAGTGCTGTTATTGAAAATAAGGGATAAGCCACTAAATATTAATTACATATAACTATTGGTAGATTGTAGATAGTAGCTATTTCGTAAAAAGCAATACTAATTACTAATATATAACTACTAATACAATTTTCATCGGCACGGACGACTGTGTGTAAAAAATATCTTCAGTTATTATAGAATGACTAGATATTATTAGGTATATCCATTTTCTAACTCGGCTTCCTCCTTGCGAGAGCCAAGCTGAAAATATCGATACCAAAGCATGCGAATATCTTGTTATAGAGAAGATATCATAAATAGGTGGTGAATCTATAGTGCATTCCGCGCAGGTATGTATTACGGCTTTGTGACTACGATGTATTTTCTCCTCAATGTTCCAGAGGAAGCTAGTTGGTTCCAAGGTTGGCCTATTTTATTTCTGCAATTCTTCCTCAATCTTGGGCCATATTATTATAATGTTCAGTGTATCTTTCTTATCTTGAACCATGTGACCATACTGCTAATATTAAAAATTAATAACCTTTTTTAAATATAAATATGAATGGATAATTATATCTTTGTATGCATTTTAACCTTATTAAAAAAAAAAAGTCATAAACTTGGTTCTTACGTTTTTAATGTATTCGGTACAAAGCTCCTATAAGTCTTTTCTACAATTTAATTATTATATTAATAATAAACATAAATTACAAATTTAAACACAAATAAAATCGATCAACTACTAATTCCAGTATATCAATAATGTTTTTTTACAAAAGTATAACAATTATAATGGTCCTTCCTGGCTTAAATGCTATACAACATCATATTATCACATCAATGTCAAAATAATTTGAGAAAACCGTGAAAAGAAACATTTCATATATTCAAAATAAAACTATTTCATGTCGAGAAGCATAAGGCTATTTGGTTTGAGCGACATTTTGCTTAATACGCAATATTTATTTTTGTAATTAAAGGTTTGTGTTATTTGGTATTAGTATGAATAAGTCCATTTTTTTTACTTGAACTTCAATTAAATTTACTCTATTCAAATAGATCAAGAAGCTTTTTGCTGTGACAATCTTTTCCCAATTGTAAATATCAAATGGCTATCCTGTAAAGTTGTAAAAATGTCGCTTAAACAAAATAGCTTTTACGAATATGTTTTTAATAATATTTCCAGCAAACTACCCGAATGGGATTTGATTAAATGCGAGTTCATTACTATTTGAGCCCTTATACTCAATTCTGGTTTGAGTTTCAGTTTGTGTTTTTGACGTGTTTGAGCAGAATGTAGCGACGATACATTCCAGTTTAGTTACAGATTAATAGTTTTATTTTAATCTATCTATAGTTACTAGAGGACCCGCAGTAGTCGAAATTCGACTATAATTCATTATAACTGTAAGCTTGTACACTATTATGATTGTATTTTATACTTCTATAATCACAAATTTCGCCAAGACTACACTATAAAAAATATTAACAAAGACAAACAATATTTAATTTTAATTTGACCACAGACGTCAAGAACAAAAGTTTTCCAATAAATAGTATGCATGCGTGTGTGCGTCAAATACATGGTATGTAGTGTGTGTAATGTTTTCTTTATTGATTTAATGTATCTTTCATGCAATATTTTCAAAAAATATTAGCATTGTGCACGTCTTCTCTATATTCTCTATAAGTGTGGAAAATTTCATACTCCTCCGTCCTCGCAATTTTCGTAAAAAGGGATGCAAAGTTTTTGCTTCACGTATTAATATATAGATATCTACAGAATACTTTTAGATCAATACGGTTGTATGAAAGAGATAACTTTTATCAATGAGACTGCCTACTGTACAAATAAAACTTATCTGTTGACTTATTTTCAATGTGTTGATATGCAATGAAAAAAGCTCTCTCTATAAATGTATCGAAGCCATCGATCCAATCTCTCAAGGCTGTATTTTAATTTTGATATATCAAGACTCCGATAACCATTTAGTCCTGAACTGAAAATCACCTAACTAACAATCTCAAATCTATACATATAAATAAAATTGGAGCGTCTGTTTGTAATATTGAAATAACCGCTTTTTACTACATACATATGAATATATAAGTATATACGGTACATAAACCAAAATAACATTTTTTACAATTTTTGTCTGTCTGTCTGTTTGTTCCGGCTAATCTCTGGAATGGCTGGACTGATTTTGGCGAAACTTTCACTGATAGGTAGCTGATGATATAAGGAGTAACTTAGGCTACTTTTTTTTAGACTAGCTTCACCCCGCGGCATCACTCGCGGTACGACAGTAACCGCGGGTAGCATCGCGAGACTCAGCTATTAATATTAAAATTTAATGTTTCCGAAGCGAAGCGAGGGCGGGTCGCTAGTAAATAATAATCATGAAATCAATCAGGACGGTTCGAACATGACGGTGTTATCATAAAAGTGTATTAAATATTTAAATGCATTTTCGTTTCCTTGCTCACAGAAGAAACATTATTGTCCTTAGCTTATTATCTTAAATGTTCATCTACAACATTCAAGAAGGCTAGGCGTGAGTATATAATTTTTTTGGTTTACCACCCTTTAAGAAAAAATGTTCATTTCTTTTTTTACCAGACAGTTTGAGTTCCATCATGCTCTACATAATATGAGAAAATTCAATCTGTGTATATTCAGTAAAGATTTCAAACAGCTTTGAAATCTTAAGCTATTTAGATTGGTATTCCCTTTCAGTACGGATATCAGCTTTTCGAGTATCTAAAATATTCTTTGTAAATGTAGTCTTTAAAAGGTTCAGCAGCCTAAACAGCTTAAACAATTTTAGTATATGTTTGATGTATGGATGGATATAATTAAAACTATTTTGACCGTTTAATCTTGGCTTTTTTAATTGTAATTATAATAATAGAATATTATTTCCAATATTTTGTATACTCCATAGTTTCTGTCATTCCGGACGATTTAGGTTTTATTCATTGACATTGGAATGGTGTGCTTAATGCCGTCTCTTTTTCTATAAAACAATATTTCATTAAGTTTGAGTTCCATTTTCCGGTTTCTTTTCTGCGTGAAAAAGTCTTTTTGATAATGTCTAGGACTCGTCATAGCCGAATATGCATGGCCTTGTATCGCGTTCCGACCTGGCAGGCTGGTTCTGGTCCAGCGGGGTATTCTGGAACACCAGCGGCATCACCATCACAACACATGGGGCAGCTTATCAGGCTCCCGTACCGAGACGGCCGACGTAGTGTCGTCGGCTATCGCCTCGAGGACTAGTCGGTCGGGCATCCTAGGGGCGGCGCTGAGAGTCGGGTTGTAGTATTGACCCCAGGAACCCCTACTCTGCCGGGGTTGTAACCCTAGGTGGAGATTGGACGTCGGATGAGAGAGTGCAAGTCAAAGAGGATTCGTTTGGCGGGTAGGGCCCTAAAACTTTCTTAGGCTCGCGGTCTACTCCCAACATCTGCAGATCGTCAAATCCCACACGCCCCCTAAGCATAGAAACCTCGCATAAGATGCGGCCCATCGACTGAAAAAAAAGCATCCATTGAAATTTCGTCATTGTGTTTCGGAAACTAGCAAGTTTGTTAGTTGTGACCCAGGTCAGCTCAAACTCAGGTTATAATTTAATAACAGATAACACATATAAATTAATAGTGCTACACCGGTAAGAGTAACGCCATCTATCGCCAAATAGCCGAACGAATATCCAAGGATCTAGTAGCTTCTAGAACGCTCCAGAAGTACAACGCCATCTGTTGTCAGATAGCGGAAACACACAACGAAGATTGTGAGGAATGTTCTCGACGATTCTAGGGATTTCGTATCGACTATAACGTACTCGCATAACAATACCATTTTGTTTTCAGAAGCATGTTTCTAAAAATGAGAAGAGGCATTTACAATGGATTTAATAATTTTGGGCATGGAATCCAAATCATATTAATTATAGGTTAGCGTCATTATCCAAGGAGAAAACAGACATATGTTTGTGTGGATTAAGCGCATAGCACTTTTCTCTAGTTTACGGTCTGAAACGTAAATGAGCATGTGGTAACATCTCAAGCGCCTATTACGGTGCACCATCAAGCCGCAAGTCAATAAAAACACATCTTGAGTTCTCTGGAAACTGATACTAAAATTTTATCATCAATTCAGTCAACGTGTAAGAGAAAATAAAAAAAATACAACGAATCAATAGGAAAAATATGATGTTTTCGATGAAGCATTTATATTATTAGTACTAGCTTTAGCAGACATAGCCTTTGTCTAGAGTCTAAACGATATCACGCAGTTATAAAATAATCGATCAAATTTCATAGAACTGTTGGTCTAATGATCTTACAAAAATTCGTCTAGGTTCGATTCCAGGTTGGAATTTGTACGCGGTACGCGAGGAGTCAGATCTTCATAAATTTGATTAGATAAGAAGCACCAGCTTTCAAATAATAAATAATCATCAAATCATCAAAATCGGATCATCCAGTTTTTTTTGACGCAAACCATTTAAAAAGCAATCGAACTGTGAACCTTCTCCTTTTTTGAAGTTTGTTGAAAACTGAGTTAATTTCATACATTGAACGACTACTGTAACAGTGAAACGTGAAATTTTAAGCTATTGCATAGATTTTATCGCGGGCCTTGAGCGCGGCGACCGAATCATGAAATTCTGTAACGAAAAAAACCTTACACCCCTCACTCCGTCTACCATGTAGCTCGCGTTCAACACATTCACACGTTGCGCTTGTGTAGTGTTTGTGAATAAGCGCGTGGTTTGACGTCACACTGCATGCGTATCATGAAAAGTCTGCCCATCTCTCTCTCGCGCGGTCTAGCTTATGAGTGTGAAGGGGACAGTTAATGTTTTGCTTTTATTAATGTTTAATATAGCGCGGTCTTGTTTTATTATTGTTTTAATATTCAATTATCATTGTCTAATTATAATTGCATAAGTTGATAAAAAATGCTGTGCAATAGCTTTACCGCGGCAGTTCCCGAATGCCACAGGTTTTTTTTTCAAGTAGCTGTACGAGTAATGTTTTTTAGCAGCAGATTTTTTCTTGCTCCATAACTACGTAGAACGCGGCTGGCTGGCTGCTTAATGGAGCGCTTGAAATGAAGAGCTGCATTTCCGTCTGACGGCCCGCGATAACTGTTCAGAGCTCAGGTTTTATTTCATCTTCAATTTTCAACATAACGTTTAAAAAATCAGTCTATGTTAACAAATACCTTTAAATTTCGAACATAACAATTAGATATCGGTTTAGTTATGATAAGGAAATATTCATATCTTAAAAAAAACATTTAAAGCATCAATGTACATTGAAAATTCCTTAAAATTTAAATTCCTTAAATAGCAGTTACATGTCGGTGTATGTTGAGAAAAATTCTCAAACATTACAACAAAATAAATAAGAATAAAAATCTGTTTAGGGCAGTACGAATTAACACTTCTTTCAAGATTTGGAAATTTCAACAACATTGCTTGAGGGTAGGATGCTTATTTGTGCGGTAGCGCTGTGCTACTTTATGGCAACTTATATAAGTTTTTTTTTGCTGCTTAGATGGGTGGACGAGCTCACAGCCCACCTGGTGTTAAGTGGTTACTGAAGCCCATAGACATCTATAACGTAAATGCGCCACCCACCTTGAGATATAAGTTCTAAGGTCTCAAGTATAACTATATTTACAACTAGCGACCCGCTCTCGCTTCGCTTCGGAAACATTAAAACACAATGTTCATCAGGGACAATGTCGGCTTCTAATGGAAAAATAATTTTTCAAATCGGTCCAGTAGTTTCGGAGCCTATTCGAAACAAACAAACAAACAAATCTTTCCTCTTTATAATATTAGTATAGATACTCAAGTATAGTTGTAATATTAAGCTTCTGTCTGTGATCATATAAATAAAATCAGCAACGAAAGTACAGATCGCCGTAATAACTTAGCCTATAGAATAAGCTCGCTGAGTTCCTCGCTGTATCCTCTCAGTGGGACATCATTACGATTCGGTGGAGCAGTTAAGTCTCTTCGAGTACTGTTTCTACAGCTTTGCCTTCCTGGCTGAGCAGCATCTTAGGTTTTCCCAATAGTCCAGCACTAGCCGCAATCTTTCCATCCCAAAAAAAAAAACAAAGAAACACCAAAAGCGGCTAAGCCTCATTTAAGACGTGCCTCTGAAAATACTCAAACCAAACATTTAAATATCATCGTATCATTCCAAAAGCCACGAATTTTAAACTAAACTAGAGGTCCCGCAGTAGTCGAAATTCGACTATAATTAATTGGAATTGTAAGTTTGTACACTATTATGATTGTATTTTATACTTCTATAATCACAAATTTCGCCAAGACTACACTATAAAAAATATTAACAAAAAAAAAAAAACCATATTCTATTCTCAATTTGACAACAGACGTCAAGAACAGAAGTTTGACAATAAATAGTATGCATGCGTGTGTGCGTCAAATACATGGTATGTAGTGTGTGTAACGTTTTCTTTATTGATTTAATGTATCTTTTATCCATTATTTAAAAAAAATATTAGCATTGTGCACTTCTTCTCTACATTCTCTATAAGTGTGGAAAATTCCATCCTCCTCCGTCCATAAAATTTTCTTAAAAAATGATACAAAGTTTTTGCTACACGTATTAATATATAGATAAACGTTCTTGTTGCATTAAGCTTGAGTTGATTTGTAAATGTATATAGTATATCGTTTGTTACGTGCAACCAATTTACGGAGGAAACCGCCGGTTTTCAGTTGTTTTCTGTTTCAGCGGACATCCACCGGATATTGCCGGCAAAAACTATGCTACAATCCTGTTACGTTGCCTCGTCATGCTGCTGTAGTTGCTCGGGTAACAGTGAGTCAATTTATTTTAAGCTGTGACGGACAGGTCTTTTCACTGCCCAGAATCTATATACACAAGTGTAATTCCCAACGCATTATCTTAAGCGTAACACATTATTCAAATTTCAAATGAATTGTAACGATTAATATCGCACAGAATGAAATATGCGGCCTTACTGTAGAATGAATGTTAAGTGGAACTAACACGTGCTTACAAAGCATCCACCTTTATGGACGGATACTTTTTTATGGTTCAGAGTGCTAAGTGCGCGCTTTTTAACGTTCTCGATAGCGTAAAAGTTAACTCAAATTTGTATGCAGTTGGAACGTTTGCCTACGTTTGCCGCTAGGGGCGCTGTTTCAATTGCATACAAATTTGAGTTAACTTTTACGCTATCGAGAACGTTAAAAACTCGCACTAAGCACACTGATGTGTCAACGAGGTCACGGCTCACCTGTTGATAAATGAATAGACCTTGAGATATGCAGTTAGTC
Source organism: Bombyx mandarina (assembly GCF_003987935.1). Next base: position 3,312,220 of record NW_021011494.1, read on the forward strand.
TTTATTAAAACGGAGACACATGACTGCTTCGCGCGAGAAACAAGCAGAATGGTGATACCTACACGTGCAAGGTTAAACTAGTAAGCTAAACATAATTAAAGGCTACCTAAGCCTTTTTTTTATTATTGCCAAGGTGGGTGGACGAGCTCACAGCCCATCTGGTGTCAAGTGGTTACTGGAGCCCATAGACATCCACAACGTAAATGCGCCACCCACCTTGAGATATAAGTTCTAAGGTCTCAAGTATAGTTACAACGGCTGCCCCACCCTTCAAACCTTAATTAAAATTAATAAAATAAAGTAAAAACATCTACTACGTATTTTAAATTAAATTCATTCGGATAGTATATCTGTCGCGTTTGCACTGCAATAAAGCCAGGTTCCGTAATTAACTTTCCCATGTTTGTCTTTCACGTCGACAGCTTCGTAACTGAACCGGTCAGAGTATATTTTTTTATTCAGCCTCTCCACGCGCTAACGTTTAACACCGCCGCAGGGAGGCTAAAAGTTTTTTGGGCGTAACAGAATTGGAGAAAAGTTGATTCAATTTTCGAATTTCCCGTGAACTACATGGAATTAGTTCAAAGTCTCCTCCCAGCTTTTGGTATCGAAACGAGTTAGACAGCTTCGCAGTGGCAATAAGTAGGATTGCGGCAACTTGTGTTTTTTGTTTTTTTTTACTGCTTAGATGGGTGGACGAGCTCACAACCCTTGATGTTAAATGGTTACTGGAGCCCATTGACATCTACAACGTAAATGCGCCACCCACCTTGAGATATAAGGTCTAAGGTCTCAGTATAATTACAACGGCTACCCCACCCTTCAAACCGAAACGCATTACTGCTTGATGGCAGAAATAGGCAGGGTGGTGGTACCTACCCGTGCGGACTCACAAGAGGTCCTACCACCAGTAGATTATGAACAGCCCCACTGAACCAGCCCGTATGAACTGGAGAACGGCAAAGGTAAAGGTTGAATTTCTCAAAGACGATGATCTAGTTTTAAATTAAAAATAATATATTATTATTTGATGCGGCTATTTATAATATCTCGTCATTATTTCACTCGTTAAAATTATTACGACAGGAGAAATTGCACGTCGAATTTCCCAAGCATGCCAAAAATATTCGTGCCTTATTCGGCACCAAATTCTACCACAGACCGTTTTCTTGATGAAATAATTATCGCAAGTCAATGGGCCACCTAATTAGGGTTGGGCTCCAATCTCAATCGATGAAGGGTCCGACAGAATTGATAAAGTGGCCAGCCGTCATGTTGGCAGGGAAATAGAAATGACCCGGTCACTTACCCTTTATGTGTTGTCTTATTCCGTTTTCAAATTTGTGTATTACCGCGTAGAATGCCATTATAGACAATTTTATTATCATAATAATAATCTCTCCCTCTCTTTCTCTCATTTTAGTTATATACATTTTTGCTTATGACTTTGATGGCCAAACTAAAATCATGATCATAATATAATCATAAAATCATAATATTGCGGTTTTAATTTTGAATCATTCACACAAAATCATAATTTGTGTACGACATTATAATATATTGCTAACTTAAGAATGCGTGGAATTAATAGAGTTCATTTGAAAATAGCTTATAAATATATTCTTACTGTTGGTAGGACCACTTGTGAGTCTGCGCGGATAGGTACCACCACCCTGCCTATTTCTGCCGTGAAGCAGTAATGCGTTTCGGTTTAAAGGGTGGGGCAGCCGTTGTAACTATACTTGAGACCTTAAAACTTATATCTCAAGGTGGGTGGCGCATTTACGTTGTAAATATCTTTGGGCTCCAGTAACCACTTAACATCAGGTGGGCTGTGAGCACGTCCACCCATCTAAGCAAAAAAAAAAGGTGGGCTGTGAGTTCGTTCCCTAATGTAAGCAATAAAAAAATATTTACAAGTCAACCCGTAGTCATAGTGCTAGCAAGAGCGTCGAAATATCGGGACCTCATTCAAAATGAAAATCGTGGTTGAAAATCGTGGTCTTTGCGTAATTATGTTTGTAATACCTATTTCAAAGCCCTATTTTCGATGTTCAACATTATGTTGTTCTGTATTTAGCTGTACAATTTATAAATAAATTAATGAAGGCATGTATACAAATCCATCATATAATTATTGGTATTGCATGATTTATAGGCTTATCGATACGATAATCCACTCGTCACACTTGTCTAGCGTCAAGCTTGCTTATAACTCCATAATATTATTATGAAATATTTCGTTTTCCCTGATCTTGTTTCGTGGAAAATATCAATAGCATTTCAATAAGTCGATATTAAAAATAGTTTATAGGGGATATCTCGAAAGCAATTGAATTTTCATGGTGGATTCTAAAGTCGAGCTGAACGCGCTCTCAGTCGATAGCCATAAAGTTCAATATTCGAAATTAAATTTCTTCTTTACGATTACGGCGTATAATATTTTTACTGTATCGAATGAAACTAGTAGTTGCGTAGCGATGTTGGTGTCTCTATAAAACCTATCAAAAAGGATTTCGAATTTATTTTCGAAGCGTTTGCCGACAATGTCTGTGGAACGGGCGGGCGTGATCTGAAGAGATCCGACGGTCGTGAGCATCGGAAAAGCTCGCACGTGTTTCTTAAACGCCTCTTAAGCCTTATTCGAAGCAATTCGCGTTATAGTGATCGGATAACACAAAACGAAAGCCTCATTCCACTGACATACATTTCAATGAAGAAAATCTCCGGAAATGTTAATGATGTAAATAAGTATGTACATCTATACTAATATATAGGTATAAATCTACAGTGGTTTTTACGGATGTTCCGTTATAACTACTGAACCATGCATCCGATTGACTTAAAACTTGGTATCCATGTAGAAAATACATGTACTTATTGTCCCTAATAATTATGACAGTAAATAATAAATTAATGTTAATTTTAAATACCCAGCGAAGCGGGCGAGTACAGCTAGTATGTAAATATGTATAAGGTAATTCTGTACTAAGATACATGCAACGGTATCTGGTTACTGGTGGTAGGACGTCTTGTGAGTCCGCATAGGTAGGTACCACCCTGCCTATTTTTGCCGTAAAGCAGTAATGTGCTTCGGTTTGAACGCTGGGGCAGCTGTTGTACTATAAAAACTGAGACCTTAGAACTCATATCAGAAGCCGAGTGGCGGTATTTACGTTCTTGACATCAATGGGCTCCAGTATCCTTAACATCAGATGGGCCGTGAGCTCGTCCCCATCTAAGCAATTAAATAAAAAATCTATAGCTTCGATGATGCGGTGCTATAATAAAAAATATTACATACGCCTAATCACAGTTTTTTTTAAATTTACTTCACAAAAACATTTGCAGCCCGTTAAAAACCACATGTGTCAGCGTAATCAACTCAAAATAGCATAAAGTGTTTTATGATAATAATTTCTGTGAAAAACAGAAATAAAATCTATGGGCAACTATCGCATTGTACGTAACATTTATTTTAAGCTTACATAGCTGTTACAATCTTCATGGTATCGAACATAAAGTATTTAACCCGACCATTTTGGAGTTCGGCCAGCTTTAGATAGCACTGGAATCGTATTTTGGGACTTTTCGATTTATTGGGTTTATCTAAATCAGCAGGGTGTTTAGAATACTTAAAATACCCAAATATTGATTTTATAATATACTAGCGGCCCGCTCCGGCTCTGCTCGGTCTTTAACAAAAATTTCAACGACATTTGAGGTTGTTTTATTTTTTTAAATAAAAGAACACTTATTGTGGCATAACTATAATAGTTAGACATATGCTGTCACGACACTTTTTGTAAATAATAATGTGTTCTACAAAGTCGTAGCACATTATTTTATTCTATCATCTATAGTTTTCGCAGAGCACGCGATGTAAATAATATTTTAGGAAATTTTTTTACACCTTGAGTTACGTTATTGGAGATTTAGTAGTTCCCTAATTTTTTTCAAAAAAGATTATAGCCTATGTCAGGAATAGATACACAGGAATAGTGTAGCTTCCAAACAGTGAAAGAAATTTTCAAATCGGTTCAGTAGTTTCGGAGCCTATTCAATACAAACAAACAAATTTTTCCTCTTTATAATATTAGTCTAACGGCCGTCTGGTGTAGTGGTAAGTGACATGGTCACTACACAAGGGGATCGCGGGTTCGAATCCCGCCAAGGGAAGATATTTGTATGATAAATATAAATGTCTTTTCCATGGTTATGGATTTATATTAAATATGTGTATGTGTATAATAAAAAAATCTTACATTTATTTCCGCTATCTGGTACCTGTAACACAAGTTCTTTGCGAACTTACCACGGGACCAGTTAACGTGGCGTGATTGTTAGTAAATATTTATTTATATTTATTTATATTTAGTCTATATATTAATACGTGAAGCAAAAACTTTGTACCCCTTTTTACGAAAATTGCGCGGACGGAGGAATATGAAATTTCCCACACTTATAGAGAATATAGAGAAGAAGTGCACAATGCTAATATATTTTTAAAATAATGCATAAAAGATACATTAAATCAATAAAGAAAACATTACACACAATACATACCATGTATTTGACGCACACACGCATGCATACTATTTATTGTCAAACTGTTGTTCTTGGCGACTGTTGTCAAATTGAGAATAGATTAAATATTGTTTGTCTTTGTTAATATTTTTTATAGTGTAGTCATGGTGAAATTTGTGATTATAGAAGTATAAAATACAATCATAATAGTGTACAAACTTACAATTCTAAATAATTATAGTCGAATTTCGACTACTGGGGGACCACTTGTATAGAAAAAACCTGAAGTTTCAATCATACTTGAAAGAAAAAGAACGAAGTGAACGCCTATTATTGTAGTCTTGTAATTTCGCATAATCTTCGATTAATCAATCGCCTAGTTTGTTCTTATTTGAGTTCATTTTTTAGACTGAAGCTTCCGTTTCTCTTAGCGATTCTTTTCATTAAATTTAAATGCTCGTGAAAGATACCGTTAACAAAACGCAACCGTGTAAAAAATGATTGAATTCTGGGACCTTTTTTCTACATTTCATTTTGTAGACGTTTGAAAAAAAAATGTCTCTAGCCCCAAAGAAACAGTTGATCAGCACATCTTATGAACTACCTACATGTCAAGGGTTGAAAGGCTATTTGGTTTAAGTGACATTTCGCTTATTACAGGACATTTATCTTTGTAATTAAAGGTCCGTTTCGTTTGGTATTAGTATCAACAATTCGCTGTTTTTAATTGAACTTCAATTAAGTTTACCTCAAATAGCTTTTTTTTTATTGCTTAGATTGGTGGACAAGCTCACAGCCCACCTGGTGTTAGGTGGTTACTGGAGCCCATAGACATCTACAACGTAAATACGCCACCCACCTTGAGATATAAGTTCTAAAATCTCAGTAAAATTACAACGGCTGCCCCGCCCTTCAAACCGAAACGCATGACTGCTTCACGGCAAAAACAGGCAGGGCGGTGGTACCCACCCGCGCGGACTCACAAGAGGTCCTACCACCAGTATAAGCTGAAGAAGTTTTTTTGCTATGATATGAGCTTAAGCCCCTTATATAGATTCCAAAGTACCTTTCTTAAGCTACTATTTAAACTTAAATTCCGTATTTTATACTACTTTATTTTGTTATATCAACAACGCTAAATGTTTAAAAATTACACTTCTCTAAATAAGGAACATTAAATTGAATACATTAACTAACAATAAACACTCTAATTCTGTTTATTTCTGTATTTATCCTCTGGTTTATTGATAATATAATATATAAAATAGGTATGCTTTATAGATTGCACAAGAAGTATAACACGCAAAATTTTCCTAAAAAAAAATAATCACATAAATTGAAAAGTTCGAAACAATATGAAAAACAAACCATTTGCTTTTAAAATATTACCACCAAAGATGAGATCGCGTGTTAGAAATCGGTAATGCTAGTGGCTCATAGCACAGGCACAGAACCACAGTCACACGTAAGCGATATCGTAAAACAGCTGAGCGCGCCAGTGCATTAACGACACGGGGTGAATGTCAGTTCGTGGCGTGTCACATCGTGCCGCGAAAGGTTTTACTTGTTCAACGGAAAAGCTTGGTAAGCGTTTCCCTTTTGGAAGCCGTCGAGAATTCTAGAAATTTCGAATTATAAATTCTTATTTCAGGGGTATTTGACAACTAAAATGATGTAATTTGAAGCCAGAGAAAACTTAATATTTATTGGGTTGGTGCATTATGGTTTTTTTATTTTTTTATTGCTTAGATGGGTGGACGAGCTCACAGCCCACCTGACGGTAAGTGGTGACTGGAGCCCATAGACATCTACGACGTAAATGCGCCACCCACCTTGAGATATAAGTTCTAAGGTCTCAGTATAGTTACAACGGCTGCCCCACCCTCCAAACCGAAACGCATTACTGCTTCGCGGCAGAAACAGGCAGGGGTGGTGGTACCTACCCGCGCGGACTCAAAAACCGTGGAAGTCAATAGTGAAAATTTGTTGAGTACGCAATTCATTACAAAAATTGGTACCCGCCTGGGATTCGAACACCGGTGCATCGCTAAACACGAATGCACCCGACGTCTTATCCTTTAGACCACGACTACTTCGACTTCGCATTCTGCTTATAATTGTAATTAAAAATGTGAGACTTCAATGAAGCAAACACTTTTAATTCAACACTAGAGGCCCGATCCGGCTCCGCTCGGGTCTTTAACAAAAATATCAACGATATTTGACGTTATTTTATTTTTTAAAATAAAAGAACACTTATTGCGGCATAACTATAACAGTTAGACATATGCTGTCGCGGCATTTTTTGTAAATAATAATGTCTTCTACCAAGTCGTAGTATTCTACCAAGTCGTAGTATATTTTATTCTATCATCAATAGTTTTCGCACGCGATGTAAAGAATATTTTAGGTAATTTTTTTACACTTTGGGTTACATTATTGCAGTTTTAGTAAGGATCCCTAATTTTTTCAAAGAAGCCTATGTTACTCGGGAATAGTGTAGCGTCTAAACAGTGAAAGAATTTTTCAAATCGGTTCAGTAGTTTCGGAGCCTATTCAATATAAACAAACAAACAAATCTTTCCACTTTATAATATTAGTATAGATTAAATGTACACAAAGAACGGTGCGAAGACGATACGCCATAGATTTAACCGAGAATGAACACGTAGTCAAAGAATAGTATAGCTTCACATGTCACTATATTGGTAGATAGCTTACATCCTCGTCCCTAGTTTTTAGTAAATCACGTTAAACTACTTCAGCTATCGCGTTTAAAATAGATTGTGCGAAAGCTTGGTGTGATTGTATCTTTCTTTAGAAAATAAACTATTACATAAGATAGGCAGAATGACCTTGATAGAGATCCAAGACAAGGTGGAAAGATGTAGTGCTGATGGACAAGGGGAGGAGATGAAAAATTACTGACAAGAATGCCGAGGACAGAAAGAAATTGAAGAATGAAATAAGGAAAGCTGATGCCATCACATGCGATGAATAGCTAGGAAGAGAGAAAGAGAGAGAGAGATTATCCAAGCACCTTCATCAGTCTCTAGTTCTTGTAGTAAATGAAATTCTATCTTAGAATCAAATGGTCATGTATAATTTGTCTGCCCGGGACAACAGGCTAAGTGGCCCCTTGCTGTGTTGTGCTGTGCAGTCAGTGTGTGCCCAAAGTGCGTGTGTTGAATCTAGCGGTGCTGTTTCGGGGTGGAGACATTCCGAGCAGTGAAACGCGGGACCCGGGACCAGGTAAGTGGATCGACACTTCTTTCTTTAAACACCAGTTTAATACGGGTAGGTGTCGACCAGCCTGTGAAAGCTGCGTCGCCGTTTTATTTGGATATAAAACCGGCGAACGTTAGCGCCATCGAGTCTGGCCTCCCNAGGCCCTTAACCCAGCTGGATAACGAAAGTTTCTTAAGATGTTGATCGAAACTTTTCGCCATCAAGCCGTGTACCGACACAACTATTGGAACAATGATGGTTGAATCAACATGCCACATGGCGGTAGTCTCGTGGGCCAGGTCTAAATATTTTATTAATTTGTCCTTTTCTGCCTTCACGAGGTTCTCGTCATGAGGAATGGTAACATCAACCAACACTGCTCGACGCGCAGATCGATCTATTATCACAATATCAGGTTTATTGGCTACAATATACCTATCCGTGATAATAGATCGGTCCCAGTAGAGCGTAACATGACCATTATCAAGAACTGGTTGAGGTTGATATTGGTAATAAGTTATTATTATTATTATTATTATATTTAGTCCGCAAGTGAACCATGGTACAATGGTTCAAGTACCGACAGTCATAACGATTTGATGCCAAGTATTGCCAAGCAATATTGCCTAAAGTTGAACCGAAACTTCAAGCCATACACATCAATTAAACCTTAATTGGAAATCACGTACATTCCAAGGAACCTCAACTATTTCGACGTCAAACTAGAGGAGAGATGCGCAACCATTTTCGGCCTTTGTCACGTGAGAATGTCGAGAGCTTTCCGCTGGCTTAGTTATAGGTGGCTACTGTTACATCTCGTTTATCAGTGAGAAATCCAATGAGAGTTTCGGTTCAATAACTATAATATATGTTTAATTGGAAATCTGATGATAATCTTCAATGAGCCGTATAGTGCTTATAAATTTGAATCCAAACAGTATAGTATCCAGTCTATTCTATAGGCTTATATTAATGTTTCATGTTTGGAAGTTATTTCACATTGTTACATTAGTGATAGGCTTAAGAGAACCTCCACCTCATTCAAGATAGGATCTACAGAAAAAGAAACAAAATAAGTTTTTAATTCAGAAAAAAATAATGTGCCAGACTATGAACAATTCATCATCTAAGTAAACAAGAAGATATTATTAATATTTTCTGTTTTGATCAAGTCAACGCTAAAGAAATACGTTCGCCAAGAAACTCTGTGTAACTTGCCTACGTAAAAACCTCGGTAAAGTATATTCGTATCTTATCTACATCTACACTGGCGTACACTCTGTGTATAATCGCGTATAAAACTGTGTCTCTTCAGTGCTTATTTACATAATCACGATTCGCGCCTCGAGCGGTCCGTGGCTCGGCGCGGTAACGCCGGGTCGTTTGCTTCACTCGTGCGCGATCATCGCTGAATTATGCGTAATCGAAGATTTACTGTAAAAAGTTACGATCTTTATGTTTGTTACGGGGCGTTTTGTTTGTTTTTAAATCGTCTATACGTTTTGCGGTTGCAATACGAATCCTTTGCTTGGGATCGTGTGAAACATTCCTGATGCTTTAACGTCTGGATCGAGTTCGCACAAAAAACTATTTGCGTTATATACTAATTAGATGGCACTGTTTACGTATAGTCTATGTTTTAGGAATAATCATAATGTTATGCGCTGGGGTTCGGGATAAATAAAACATCCACCGAAGTACAACTTAAAGCTTTACTAAACACTTAGAACTATATGCTTAGAACACTTATAGAACACTTTACAATTCGTAATTCACTTCTTCCGCTTCGCTCCAGGTGATCCGTTCGCTGTTTCGCTTCGAGCAGATCCGATTACTAACTGCCTTAATAATAATAATAAATATTTACTAACAATCACGCCACGTTAACTGGTCCCGTGATAAGTTCGTAAAGAACTTGTGTTACAGGTACCAGATAACGGAAATAAATGTAATTTTTTTATTATACACATACATATATTTAATATACATCCATAACCCTGGAAAAGACATTTATATTTATCATACAAATATCTTCCCTTGGCGGGATTCGAACCCGCGACCCCCTTGTGTAGTAGTGACCATGTCACTTACCACTACACCAGACGGCCGTTCATCTCAATTGTCTCATCTCAAATCGCCGTTTGTCTCATCTCAACTCTTTTATAGTCAACAGGAAAACTTTACGATTATCGAGTACGTTCCCGATAGGGCGAATCGTTTCGATTTGTATTTCCACTATTTGATAATAGATAGCGTTACACTTCATCGAGCGTTCTCGATATTACTAGTTCATTTGATATTAGTTTCGGCAATCGACGACAGATGGCGTTATTCTTACCGGCGTAACAATAATATTAGTGCTTTTACACACACAAATCTTGCCACTAGTACATGCAAAAAGTAAAAAAAAAAATCTATTTCAAGTTAAGATTTTCTGCTTTGTAATGGGTGACCTAGGCTTCAATTGTTTTTTAGGAACTATATATTTTAATACACTTACACTCTCCTGTGTAAATTCCATCGACTTTCATCTCATCCATTTAAGATTTAACGCTTTAACAAACATTCAGTGTTTGATGAACAATAACGTTTTCAATTTATAAAAAGATTTTCAATGAAATCGATTACGTTGTTGAGCCGATTCAATCAAGCAGAACAATAAATTTGAACATTAACTCTCAAAGCTATTTAATACAAGACGCCGAGCAAAGTAACTGATGCTATTGAGTTTATTTGCGTAATAACGAAATTCTTTTATGCTTCAATGGAATTTAATCAAATTAACAATAGGTTTGGCGTTGGGCCATGAAACAAAGGGTTCTAAAAGTCGTTTCTTAAGTAATGCTTTAGCAGAGATTTAATTAGAGAGTTTCTTATAGTGACCCTATGGCTCATAGTCACGCTTTGGATTAATTATGAAATGTTACATGATATTGGGCTTTATAATAAAAAATATTTTCAAAAATGCTGTTCAAATTTTGAATGAGAAATCAAAATTTTAAATCGTAAATCAAGCGGCTGTTAACCTCTTTTTTTATGTTAAAATAACTGAAGTTATAATAATTAAGGTAAGAAATATTCACAGACAAGCGGCCCGCTCCGGCTCCGCTCGGGTCTTTAACAAAAATTTCAAGGATATTTGACGTTGTTTTATTTTTTTAAATAAAAGAACACTTATTGCGGCATAACTATAGTAGTTAGACATATGCTGTCGCGACACTTTTTGTAAATAATAATGTGTCCTACAATAGCTTTTGCAGGGCACGCTCGTAAAGAATATTATAGGTAATTTTTTTACACCTTGGGTTACATTATCTGAGTTTTAGTAAGGATCCCTAATTTTTTTCAAAAAAGATTAGTGTCATTCGGGTATAGTTTAGCTTCCAAACAGTGAACGAATTTTTCAAATCGGTTCAGTAGTATCGGACCCTATTCAATACAAACAAACAAACAAATCTTTCCTCTTTATAATATTAGTATAGAAGTTTAAATAAGAAAACGTCAAATTTATCAAAAGTACGAGTGTCGTAATGAGATGAAAAGACAAAGCCGGCGCTGAAGCAGTTTTAGTTACCCTCAAAAACTTTTAAATCCTCTCGTAAAATTCATTTGACTTTCTGAAAGCTTCTTGCATTCCTCGCGAAAGTCTCGGCTTAGTTCAAACGTAAAAGATTGTTGTGTGATCTTATTCCCTTTAGGGCCGGTACAATAATACAGGCTATTGGTAAAGTTGAAAACTCTGGCTTTGTCTACACGATACCCAGGAGTATTGCGCGTTTTCCTTTTGATGAATTTTATTTACAATATGACTTCCTTTTGAGGAATACATATTGGAGATTGACCCTGTTTGTTTATGAATATTTCCATCACATTTGTTTTTTATTCGTAAGCCGCTGTGTGTAGATGTTATATCTGAGTATTTTTACTTATAAACTGCGCCTTATACAGTGTTTAGTGTATTTTGTTGATTCAGTATATGGGTATAACGGGCCATCTGATTGTTAAGTTAATCTGAGTGCTTAATGAAGCAAATAGGCAATTTGTAGGCAGCGACTTGACTGTGCCCCTAGTATTCCTGACGTCTATGAGTGACGATAACCACTTACCATCAGGTGCGGGATATGCTCGTCTGCCTAAAATGGCAATGAAAAAAAATTTAATATCACAACGCGAATGCTCTCTTTTTTTTCAAGCTCTTACTGCTGGACATAAGTTAGCCTCAAGGTTGGTTGTCAAGGTAAAATAATTATTTAAGTAGTATTTTAAAAGGTTGTTTAACATTTAGATAACCGTTTTACATCAAAATTATATTTTCAGTTTAAATTATTATACAATAAAATCTTGCTAGCTCTATATTTTTAATATGTCGTATTAAAACAGCCGATTTAATTTACCATAAAAAACTTGATACTTGTAAATGAAAATTTTCATAAACAAGACAGCAAATTTTAAGACATTCTTGTGGCTCTCGACTTAAAAGACGTAGTAGCAGCATTTTATCCCTTAAATATAAGGTTGTTTAAAATAACTATTCAACTACACTGAAATATATTTTGAATTTGGGAGCACTTTACGGCGCTGCGTTTCAAATTTGCGGTCGGAGATCGTGTTTCGTACAGGTGCTATTTCAAACGATTTTTCTCCATGACATTAAAATTTATATGATTATAGGGAATACGAAGTGGAACGCTCATTGTATTTCGTAAGTAAAATTATATTTATTGAAATAAGCGCACAAATTTCGCTGGTTGAATCGGTCCGAGCGCTACTGCTACAAGGGCGGGATGATAAGTAACTAGCCTGGCGTGGTAGGTCGCGTTCCCCCGACCGCTCCGGGGGAAGGTGTAGCGCGGCACTATCAATCGGGCTCTTGGCCCGTCGACCGAGGGAACCGGCGGTCATGTTGCTGGCGGCCGCCGGTCCGGCGTCTGGGGGACGGCGGGATGGATGTAATGTGCTCTGCGTAAACCCTGTCCCGCCGTCTCAATAGCTCCGACTGGGTTTCCGCCCGGTCCGGGGTAGNGAGGGAACCGGCGGTCATGTTGCTGGCGGCCGCCGGTCCGGCGTCTGGGGGACGGCGGGATGGATGTAATGTGCTCTGCGTAAACCCTGTCCCGCCGTCTCAATAGCTCCGACTGGGTTTCCGCCCGGTCCGGGGTAGGGCGCCGGCTGTGAGCGGCAGGAGTTTTTAGTGAGGTTCGACTCCCACATACCCCACCTGCCGTGCGGGTGAGGATCCGGCGATTTTCTCCTGTGGTAAAAAAAGGCCTAACAATAAAACACTTAACTTTTCGTGATGAAATTAATTTTATTTTTCGACATAGTCTCCGTGAACCTCTACGCACTTATTCCATCTTCGTTCTAAAGCAGTAATGCCTTCCATAAAATGAAATCTTTCGAGGCCTGCAAAATACTCCTCTACAGTGGCTCCTCTAGGACTTCATAATTTGTGGCAAATTCCTGTCCGCCCATAAAAGTTTTGAGCTTAGGGAATAAGTGGAAGTCTGATGGCGCTAGATCAGGCGAATAAGGTGGGTGGGGCAGCAAATCATACTTCAATTCGTTGATTGTGTGAACCCTAGCGTTGTCTTGGCGGAAGATGATTTTTTTTTTCGCCAAACCTGGTCGTTTTTGCTGAACACACTGATGAAAATTATCTAGAAGATTAGTGTAGTATTCTCCATTAATCGTTTGACGTCCGGGGCGGGCTTCATCTTGGATACATGTACAACCGCGCTTAAACTCATCCACCCAGTTTTTTACTGTGGCATAAGAAGGAGCACATTCACCCAAAACATTGTTTAACTCGTCACAGATATCTTCCCCTTCATGCCCTTCATATGAAGAATCATTATCACCGCTCTTTGTTCAATTTTATTCATTTTGAAAACACTTGACGAAATATATTTTCAAATGACAAAAAATCAATAAAATTTTCACGCATTCGAATCCCGCAGGCGGGTACCAATTTTTCTAATGAAATTAAATGTTGACGATTGACTTTCACGGTGAAGGAATAACATTGTAACAACAACAACAAAATAAAACCCGCAAAATTATAATTTGCGTAATTACTGCTGGTAGGACCTCTTGGGAGTCCGCACGGGTAGGTACCACGACCACGCCTATTTCTGCCGTGAAGCAGTAATACGTTTCGGTTTGAAGGGTGGGGCAGCCGTTGTAACTACATTGAGACCTTAGAACTTATATCTCAAGGTGGGTGGCGCATTTACGTTGTAGATGTCTTTGAGCTCCAGTAACTACTTAACACCAGGTGGGCTGTGAGATCGTCCACCCGCCTAACTAATAAATAAAAAGTTCACCTAGTGGTATTTGGTAGTAAACAACAAAACCTGAATAATACCTTGAGATCGAAGTTCAGTTATATTGGACAACTGCTGTACCACCTCTCAAGCCAGAATGAATGACTGATGAAAAAACGAATCAAAAATTGCAAAGAAAGTACCCGTAGTAAATACTACTCGTTTTAAGCGTAGCATTCAAAAGAAAATGGTTTCAAAGTAAGAAAAACTAGAAATCGCATATCTATATATATAAAAGAAAGTCGTGTTAGTTACACTATTTATAACTCAGGAACGGCTGAACTGATTTGGCTGAAAATTGGTGAGGAGGTAGCTTAAAACCAGGAGAAGGACATAGGATACTGTTTATCACGTTCCCGTGGGATGCGACGTAAAACGTGGTATAACAAAGCGTAGCTGATATGGAATAACAAAACGCAACTGACAGCTAAACGTAATATATTCTATGGTTAATTATAGTAGAATTTTGAAGTTGACCGATTGATGTGTTTGAAATAAACTGTGTGGCGGAACAAAGTTCGCCGGGTCCACTAGTTATTTATATAGATAGGATCCTTGTCAAAATAACAAAAAAAAACATGGCCTTAAAAGCTATCAAACAAACACTATTTTTTGGATTACTTTTAACACAGTACATTTCATAGCCGTTATCGTTCTAAAACAAATTTTAGTAATCTCATCGATGGGATTTTAAAACTCTATCAAACTCAATACTATCAAATTGAATTGAAACTCCATCAATGTCTTAAAGTTTAATGCCCTGCTATTACTATATTATCAAAGTCTTTGTATAGGCCATTGAAAGCAACTAGTGTAGTGCGATAATTAAAGCTATTTTGAGTCATTATCGTTAAAATAATTACATTTCAGAATAGTGTTTGTATTATTAAATTTAATGTTGTTTGTTAATATAATGACGTTGTTAATGAAACCGTACGTATATGTTTCATACTATACATGTTGCTCTGGTGATTTTAATGATGTTGTATTTTCAGCATATTTAAATTTATCTTTTGTGAGTTCACAGATCTACGATACTACCTGCCCACTTCTGCTGCAAAGCAATCGTGCCTTCAGATTTAAAGGGTGATACAGCCGTCATTAAATATCTGTCTCTGACGTTCATTAAGCACTCAATTTTAGACGAACTTCGTCTAGAGTAATAAAAAAGGTTTAGCCTTTATCACTCTACAAAAACTACGTAGTCATACTTCCAGTAGGTACAAGTATTCCTTCAAACAATTAAGTGTGCTTGCAAAATGTAGCGTTAAATAAAAAAGTAACATAATTGTATCTGGAATATTTTCGAAGTTTTCAAAAGTGTAATTATTTCAATATTTTTTTTGTTAAAGATAAACGTTAAAGTTTTTAGAGTCGAAAAGGATCGGGAGTTAAAGCACTCACAAGGAAAATTGTGCGACGAGGATTGCCGTTGTGTCTTCGTTTGTTTTTTGCGCTTTCATCCTAGAAATCGCGGAGATTGACACTAAAAACCTCAGTTTTAAAGAATTAAAAAAAAAACTAATACAAAAATAGTAGAAGCAGCATATATCACATTCACTATGTAAGATATTCTACTCGTTCGTTGAGTAATCCTAAAAAGATGACCCAACAGATTAAAAAAAAAATCGGTTGTCTGTAAAGTCCATTTACGGACGATAGTTGAACGTGACAACGTCATAAGAAAATACTGATGGAATGGTTTCATTTTTCAAAATAATTTTTTTATTTTATTTGTTTGTTAGATATTTTGCATGGACAATTGACACCACATTCACTTTTCACTGAACTTCATACTTGACGAAAACATGTAAAATATGTATTATTGTATAGCAGCTGTCCACGCGGATGCATCGCTCACTCAAGTAGGAGAGACAGATGTCGAACGCTGCCGAACGTGGAGGCCTATTGTGCTTCTTTGTCGCTCGTTGCGCGCTCTCGCTTCCACTTCAAGTCTTAAATGGAACGCCTCAATGAGTCATGTTTTTTCGTGCATGCAGTCGAACTATAAGACGTTGTCACGTCAAAAGTGATTGTTAACGTACTCCTGCTTATGAAACATTTAATCAAAAATAAATTTAAAACACAGAATTTAAATTAAAAGAAAAACGTATAATCTAAAACGAACGCGGGCTTCCTTCCTCGCTATCTCTATTTTCAATTCATTTTTATACCTAATTGTAATTAAGGTATTAGTTATTATAGGTACATATAAAACTATTTATTTTTCAATAAAAAATCCACAATTGCTTGACGCTTTTCATAAAATTGGCAGCGTAAAACAAAATGTACCTTTAGCACCGAGTGTGAGATCGTGACTTGGCGAAAAAACGTTATCCCCTCAAAGCGAGAGGCATGAAATCTAAAGAGAGGATTATAGAACACTAATTCAACGCCACATTTCGGAAATGATGCTCGTCGCCATAAAACTCTAAATCGGATACTATTAACCAAGAAAGAACAAAAAATTTCAAATTAGCGACCTTAATTTATTTTATAAAAGAAGTATTTTTAATTTAAGCTGCTTGAGTGTCGTTGACATTTGAATATTGTGAAAACTACCGTCAGATTTTCTTTAAAAATATATTTATTGATATTTACATTTCTTTGCGCACAGAAAGATAAGACAGTATCTTAAGGTCTGGTAGTTTGTTGGACTTAGGTTTTAATCTTCACGGTAAGCGGATCCTAGGTGTTAGCGCTTTTAAACCGTAAGAGTAACTGTAACTACGACTCGTGTAACTGCTACTATTTGTTTTAATAATTGTACCGATCTCCAATATCTAATCAATCAGGAAACCGATGAGTGAACGCTCAAAGGAGGAACTAAAATAAAATATATATGTATTAATTATATATATATATATTTTTTTTTTTTTTCTTAGATGGTTGGACGAGCCCACCTGGTGTTAAGTGGTTACTGGAGCCCATAGACATCAACAACGTAAATGCGACACCAACCTTGAGATATAAGTTCTAAGGTCTCAGTATAGTTACAACGGCTACCCCACCATTCAAATCGAAATGCATTACTGCTTCACGCCAGAAATGGGCAGGGTGGTGGTACCTGCCCGTACGGACTCACAAGAGGTCCTACCACCAATAGCAGATTAAAAGTACTATTATAAAAACAATGGTTCTTTTGACTGATAATCATTAAATTTTATATCTTTTCTTTCAATTCACTCGAGGAGTAAATGAACTCATGATAAACCTTGGTAAAGGGCTAATGGAGTCCAAATGTACCGCAATCTAAATTCCACCATTCACCTTAAAACATAAGGTCGAATTTTCCATATTAAGACTATATCTTTATATAAGTTATCCACGATTCAAACAAACAGGGGTGACTGCTTTGCGAAAGAAATGAGCTCAATACTCCTTTATCGTGAAAGTAATTCGTGATTACGTATAGTTCATTAGGGAAAAACGGTGCGTACCTCCGGGATTTGAACTTCCCTTTAAGCCACGAAGAATTAGAAGCTAAACAGCTAAACTCTAGCTAGATCTTGTTACTCGGTCCGCTTTCGTTTTTGATTTACGTTCGTGGCTAGAATGGCGTGAGTTATGAACGTCTCAGCGCGAGTTGAACTTACCCAGTTAACTATAGTCGAAAAGATGAGGGACGAGTTTTACGTTAGTGTGCGTGCTTCGCATATATATACGTCACAGTTGTTGACAAGCCTGCGTGAATAGCCAAACAAGAGGTTGCGTAGCGATATCAATATAATACAAGCACAATACAATACAAGCAGTGCGATTATGGAATTCTCTCCCTCAGCCTATTCGTGCTAGTTCCTCTCTCGAAGTTTTTAAGAGTCAAATTTTAATGAAGAAACATTTCCTGTCACTTTAATTGTATTTAAGTTATTGTTTTATGTATGTTTATTTATGTGCATTTTTCATTTTATATTAGATATAATATAATATTATAAAGAGGAAAGATTTGTTTGTTTGTTTCTTTCGAATAGGCTCCGAAACTACTGGACCGATTTTAAAAATTCTTTTTCCATTAGAAGCCGACATTGTCCCTGATGAACATAGGCTACTTTTTTTTATTTTTTTTTCATTTCTTTTTTTGTTTCATGTGTGTTTTAATGTTTCCGAAGCGAAGCGAGAGCGGGTCGCTAGTAAAATATAATTTGAAATATGAAGTTTTCTACCTACAGTATTTTTATGACTAGCCATGAAACTACGTCGCATAGATCAGGAAATCTAGAATATTACAATGTTATTTATTTTGTTATTAAACGAACCATTAAATAACCGAACCAGAACTATGTAGCATCGAAAATGCAAGCCTTTATGAACTGAGTCGCGAAATAAATCAACAACAGAGCTCGTAAAGCAAACGCATAAACAAACAGACAGACGGTCGACGGGCGCCTTCATTGCGCCGTTAAAAACTGACAAGATTTATATCTCATTCAATTTAAAATCTCACGGCTACAGACTACAGAACGTAATCCGAACGACCTTTTGAATAGAAACGGCAAAGTATTATTACGCATTTGAACACTCAAATTAGATCCTTTGTGAGTCCACGCGGGTAGGTACCACCACCCCGCCTATTTCTGCCGTGAAGCAGTGATGCGTTTCGGTTTGAAGGATGGGGTAGCCGTTGTAACTATACTTGAGACCTTAGAACTTATATCTCAAGGTGGGTGGCGCATTTACGTTGTAGATGTATATGGGCTCCAGTAACCGCTTAACACCAGGTGGGCTGTGAGCGCGTCCACCCATCTAAGCAATAAAAAAATAAAAAAGTATGGCACTCGGGAACTGCCGCGGTAAAGTTATTGCATAGCATTTTTTATCAACTTATGCAATTATAATTACTCAATGATAATTTAATATTAAAACAATAATAAAACAAGACCACACTATATTAAACATTAATAAAAACAAAACATTAACTGTCCCCTTCACACTCATAGGCTAGACCGCGCGAGAGAGAGATGGGCAGACTTTTCATGATGCGCATGCAGTGTGACATCACGCCACGCCCTTATTCACAAGCACAACGTGTGAATGTGTTGAACGCGAGTTACATGGTAGGCGGAGTGAAGGGTATAAGGTTTTTTTCGTTACGGAATTTCATGATTCGGTCGCCGCGCTCAAGGCCCGCGATAAAATCTATGCAATAGCTTAAAATTTCACGTTTCACTGTTACAGTCGTTCAATGTATGAAATTAACTCAATTTTACGATTTTGGTCCCCATAATTTTCATACCCCGGGCCTATATATGTAAATCGATTCTAAAGGAGTAAACTCCAAAAAAAAAAAGTGTGTGTGTCCGCTCCGACGCACGACTGGAGTTTACTGGATATAAAAAATTAAACGAAACAATACGAGAAATAGTTCTATATTACGACAACACGATACACTACAGATTATTAACAAATTAACGAGACACAAAACAAACGACTAACAAATATATGAAAATACAATAATGAGAGAAACGCGCGATCAGTACGAGGCTTTGTGGCGGACTGCCGGCGCAGCAGCCCGGCGTCACCTGCGATAACGCATTTCGTGTGACATGCGCAATCAGGCGCATAACGCATTTCGTGTGACATGCTAGTACGATTTTGGTCCCCATAATTTTCATACCCCGGGCCTATATATGTAAATCGATTCTAAAGGAGTAAACTCCAAAAATCGGTTGTCTGTAAAGTCTGTTTACTGACGATAGTTGAATGTGACAACGTCACAAGAAAATACTGATGGAATGGTTTCATTTTTCAATTATCGTAATTATCGTTGCTATAAACAATTGACACCACATTCACTTTTCACTGAACTTCATACTTGACGAAAACATGTAAATATATTATTGTATAGCAGCTGTCCACTCGGATGCATCACTCACTCAACTAGGAGAGAGACAGATGTCGAACAATGCCAAACGCGGAGGCCGATTGTGTCTCTTTGTCGCTCGTTGCGCGCTCTCGCTTGCACTTCAAGCCTTAAATGGAACGCCTCAGAGCTAGGTAACGCCGCGTGAGTCATGTTTTTTCGTGCGTGCAGCCGGCTCCATCGAATTATAAGACGTTGTCACGTCAAAAAATAGGTTTGTGACTTATTTTAACAAATAAGTGACTTTCTAGTTTAACATAACTGAACAGCGAAGTGATCGAGATTCACTTGCTTTAAAGAAGTACTGCCATGGTTTAAAATTGTGACCACAATTTAGCTCTGTAGGACCTAGAATACCACCACCCTATCTCTTCCAGTCATTCAATCATTGATATCTACGGGTTTCGGTAAACACATTGGTAACCACTTAACATCAGATGAGCTGTGAGCTCGTTCATTCGTTTACGTAATAAAAGCGTCCGGTACAAAAGGCGGTCTTTCTTCATACGTTACGTATACAGCACACGCGCGCAGAAATCACTCCTCATTATCCTGTCAATTTGTTATATAACTTGTTAAAACTAAATTCGAAAACAATTTTCGTGAACACGTAGCGGAAGCTCATTGAACGCATAGATGAGTTTTCCCTCAAAGGAACACGAGAATAAATGGTTGCGCGTCGTAACGTATTATATAATACGATATTATATAATACGAATATGTTTTATCGACTTTAGTGTATTTTCAACGTTATCAGACTTTTATGACAGTCGAAAATAGTGAATGAAAAATTTGAAACCCGTTAAACAGTAGTATTTATAATGTGATTTTATTTATCGACAATGGTAATGCGCCATGCAAGAATAATATAATATTTTTTTTATTAATGTAGGCAGAAGAAGGAGTTACATGCAGAATGAAAAGTCCACCTGATGACTATGTAATTACGTGAATTATATTTTATTTATTTTACACGATGTTTTTCGGTATTAATGGCGAAACAACTTATTTCCGTCTAGTCTGTAGTATGAAGTACTTATTTTTGTACTCTCTTTCAAATATTAATATAAATAAAGTTTCAATTTCGAAATAAGGAACCGACCATAATTATAATAAACAAAATGGGACCATCAAATATCATAGTTTCTATCTTATCTTATACCTTTAAACGATCAATTCTTGTATATATATATATATATACGGAAACTATAAAAATAAACTAACACTTCATAATATCATTAAAACATATCAAAGTAGTGTTAAAGGTGTATAAATAAGTAAAACTATATTATAAATAGTGCTTTAAAACGTTATTTAATTGTAATTTTGCTTGGTGAGTGTGTAATATTTTGTAATTTGAGGGTAATCTGACCGGCAACTTCGTAAATTTTCTTTACATATTTTATTGTAATTTANCGCCTGTACAACAAAATCCCACAAGATGTTCAGAACCTACATATACATAGGTTTAAGAAAACTATTAAAGAACATCTGTGCAATAAAGCTTATTATAAAGTCAATGATTATCTAGAAGATTGCACAAAGTGGGAATGAGTTGCTCGCTCCAGGCATTTCAATATTGTAGTAATTGTTACGTTATATTACTCATTGTAAAAAAATCATATTTTAAAAAAAAATCTAATATTAAAAAATAAATGAATAATAATTTCATATGTAAAAAAAAAAAGACATGCCCGCTGAGTTTCTTGCCAATTCTTCTCAGGACGGAGGCTAGTTCTTGTGAATTGGCGGTAGTTTTTAGTTTTTTTGACGTTCAACAAGTATGTACTTTCATTTATGTTGAATAAAAAAAATTTTTGATTTGATTTGATTTGATTTGAAACGGCTCCAACCATTTTTATAAAATTTAGTATACAGGGGAGTTCGGGGGCGATAAATCAATCTAGCTACGATTTATTTTCAGAAAATGTTGTTTTATTCGTGTTTTCAATAATCAACTTTATCGATAATCAACTTTATGACTCTTCCCGACATCTATTGGCGAATAATAATACTATTTTTCATAATTGAGAGCAACTAACTGTTTTTAAAACACAATAACACTAAAGCTATTTCAGCAGATGGCGTTGTTAAGCCACCCGAAGCCAATGAGTGTTTGGTTTAAGGTTAGACCAACAAAATGAATTGTTTATTTATATTATTTGTGTCTTTTTAACACAATTTTTAACTCACTTAAAAATGCCTAAACGTTCTTGAAATATTTCATCATTTTATCAATATGTAATTCGTATATAAATATAATGTCTAAAAACACAATTAATAAACAAAAAAACATCGTCTAGTCTTTTTTATACGTAAAGAATATCATCAATATATCTGAGACCATGTTACAAAAGTAATATTGTCATCGCTTAAAGCGAACAAGATAGCGAACGAAGTTAGCGAAATGAGTTATTTTACTGTTCTTTCATGGGCTCGAACGCAGCGTCCCAATCGAAAAAGCAACATTTTTTTATCACTTCATCTTGCTAAAATATTCAGAATACTGCCGTAAAACCCGGTTCCCTGTAACGACTCTACAGCGGGTCGGTGGTACATTGAGACGTTCATTAAATATTTTGACAATTTTTTTTTTTTCTATTTTAACATTCACTCTTCGACTACTTATTACATAGATCAAAATTTCAAATCAATAGTCCGTATATCAATCACTACGACAGCTTTCCGAATTTTTAACTGAGACGTGAGATTGTTTCGACCCTGAAATAGCTAAAGGTACAATGGTCCTAAGCCTACCAGTGAACACGATATTAATACATTAATAATTTAGCAAATTGATTTAAAAAAAACGACTTAATTGATCATGCCTTTATTGCCACAAAAAATAGCCTATAAGATTTTTTATCAATACACTTAAAAGAGAATCAAAGAAAAGAATCGAATAATATGTGATTTACACTAACAGGCCAAAGTGATTTAATTTCTGAGCTGAAATAACAGTGGCTGGTAAAAATTTAAATTTAAATTTAAAAAAAATACCAATTATACAACTGGATTCGTCTTAGAAAGCCAAACTGATTTAACGATGTAAATCCTTCTTTCTAAGTCATCGATCGATTATAACGAAGAAATGCGACGGAGAACCAAAGTCGACGACATAGCTCTCAAAGTTAGCAGGCTGAAGTGGCAATGGGCCGGTCACATCTGTCATTTCACACATCATCATCATCACAATTCATATTTAAAAAAAATGTAATATTAAAAAATTAATAAATAATAATTTCTTATTAAAAAAAAAAAAAAAAACATGCCCGCTGAGTTTCTTGCCAATTCTTCTCAGGACGGAGGCTAGTTCTTGTGAATTGGCGGTAGTTCTTTTGACGTTCAACAAGTATGTACTTTCATTTATGTTGAATAAATTTTTTTTGATTTGATTTGATTTGATTTGATTTGTCGAGCCAGCGACGCCAGGTGGGGGAGGAAAGTCCTCGAATGGAGGCCATTGGGCATTGGGGAAGGCCTATGTCCAGCAGTGGGCAGATAAAGGCTGATGATGATGATGATCGATTATTCAGAGTTGGTCGTCCGTGGTGAACTAGTGTTTGATATATTAGCTTCAAGAACAGAATCAGCCTTAAACTACATCGAGGTTTTAACCGCAGATAATACGTTTTACGATTTACGTTGGAACGTTGTCTATTAGGGCATGAATACTTGATGAAAATCGAACCTAAGTCTAATATGATTTCTCAACAAAAACTGAGAGCTTCCCAACTTGACATTTAACATTATAACATTGTTTGAGAATATATTTTTTGCCTTTTCAGTGTGCTTTTTGGAGATATATTTAGACTAAACTTATTTCAAGTGAAAAAATTATTATCTTACTATAGGTACCACCGCCTTGCCTATTTCTGCCGTGAAGCAGTAATGCGTTTCGGTTTGAAGGGTGGGGCAGCCGTTGCAATTACACTGAGACCTTAGAACTAATGTCTCAAAATGGGTGGCGCATTTACGTTGTAGATGTCTTTGGGCTCCAGTAACCAGTTAACACCAGGTGGGTTGTGAGCTAGTCTACCCTGTATAAGCTATAAAAAGAACTTTTGTTAAAAGATTAATGGGCTACTGGAAAATCTAGACGTAGTTGTCAATGACTTGACTTTCTCCCAATATGCCCGGAGCAGGAAAGCCCTATTAGATGGCGTGAAGGTCTTCAGGTGTTTGCAGTAAACCACGTTTACGATACGCGGGCACAATGAGGCCGTTTTGAATTCCCCGACAACTTTTGACCTCAGAGTCGAGTTTTCGTGGAAATTTTATCGTTGTCGTATTTTTTTTTTAAATCTTGATATTTGGTTGAAGCATTTTTAAAGTATCTAACTTTCCGACTTTATATCATCAGTTTTACAATAAACTAGAGATCCCGCAGTAGTCGAAATTCGACTATAATTAATTGGAATTGTAAGTTTGTACACTATTATGATTGTATTTTATACTTCTATAATCACAAATTTCGCCAAGACTACACTATAAAAAAAATGTGTGCGTGTACTAGTGTACACACGTAAGAAGTGAAACTTGTTTATGGCCTTATTTTTCGAAAAATGATCTACATGCAACTTTCTAGAAATTGGTTAAATAAAGTTAAATTAGATAAAGTTTAAACAAAAGGATTTTATTATCATAGACATGAATACAAAAAAGTTAAATTAGATAAAGTTTAAACAAAAGGATTTTATTATCATAGACAT